>BTSX01000002.1:18428787-18462971 GCA_036245825.1 Pristionchus entomophagus | reverse complement strand
GTACTCAGAGACTCCGTCGTTCTCTCGGCCAGTAGAGATGGACAGGTGGATCAGTGAAGTGAAGACGAAAAAAGATCGAACATGTTATAGGTTCGAATCTGGGATCTTCCCACCAAAAACTGTCTAGCTACAGTTCAATCACATGATGGTCCTCTCAATGGTGAGTATATCTAAATATCTCTACCTCAGATTTTCATGTTAACGTTTTTATATCTATTTTTGGTATCTTTGGACCTAAGCTTACGAATCGTATGAAAACGTGGTTGTTTGAGGAATCTCTGTGGATTCTGTGGAGGGACTGTCGTATGTGACAGTTGGACAGGACTGTCAACTCAAGACATGGAGACTTCCCCATCCCATCGGAGGAAAGAAGATGTCTGTTCCCCTTAATCAGATCACTCTCGATGGTATATATCTATCTAATCTCATCCCTTCCCCGCCATTCTTTTATGAACTCTTTCTCTTGAGGAGTTGCTCATGGTGTTTCTCACTTGGCATCATCCACTGACTTTGTCACTTGTGGAGATGATGTATCAGTGTGGAAAGCGAATAGAGACACACCAGTGAGGACATATAAATTGGGAGTCAACACAATTCATTGCATCAAGGTTAGTTTTGTACATAAAATCAAAGATGTACTTAATATTGAGTTTATCTCTGCTCCATGTACTATCCTCATGATGTATTTGTGATTCCTCTCTTTTCCCATTAGCTAGAGTCATTACCTAAATTTATTCAATGTAATGCGTTTCCTTTTAAGTTACAGTTCTGGCCATAAGTTATATAATTGAAGGGTAATCCGATCGAAGAGGCAGTTATTGTGGGAGCGACGATGGATCGATCCATCTGGGTTCTCGACACGAGAGCTCAGGCTCCTCTCAAAAAGGTATGTATCAATTCATTATTTTTGCGCTAAAGATGTAGGTATCTTCAGCGATGACGCCCCAATGCCATTTAGCCATTGTTAGCATAGCCACAATCTATTTGTGTCTTCATTGTGAGAGATGTTATTTGAGGTAACAATGAAACTGCGTCCGAATGCAATCTCATGGAATCCCATGGTCATCAATGAATTCGTCGTAGCTAATGACGATTACAAGTATGTTCACTCCCTTAATTGTGTGATTGAATAGAGTGAGAATGATATGTGTTGAGTCTGTACACCTTCGACCTCCGTCATCTCTCTCATCCCTAAGAATGTCCACATGGGACACACTAATGCTGTGATGGACGTTGACTTTGCACCCACTGGTTCGTAGAGAGATTACTTATTATTCATCCCCTTCGATTTGCCTATTTTTTTATTAATGTGTAAGTACTGGCTGATTATCAGGAAAGGAATTCGTCTCTGGTTCATACGACAGAACTCTCAGGATATTCCCCAATGACAATGGTCATTCGAGGTGAGAGCAATGGAGTTATGGATCTTGTTCCTCTTGTGAGAATGGTGGTTGATGAGTCTCTTATCTGTGCAGGGAAGTGTATCACACGAAGAGAATGCAGCAAGTGTTATCAGTCATGTTCTCCATGGATAATAAACTGGTCCTTTCTGGATCAGATGAGATGAACATTAGAGTGTGGAAGGCACGAGCAAGCGAGAAGATGGGACCGGTATCGCACTCTAGTCATTTTAAACTCTCAATTATTATATCTCGTTAGTCACTTATCGTATGGGTGCCACATATAGTGAGGCATTTGTAAATATGCCAATGAACAACTATATACTGTAGATATCTATCACATCCTGAATAATTGTTTTCTTCTTTTGTTATCGTCGAGAAGGGAAATGAGATAAGAAGAGGATTGGAGATAAGATGACTGGATAATATAGGAAAGATAGGAATATGAATAATGAGAGTGGTGAATGTGCAGATGAATCCCCGTGAACGAGCAGCCATGGAATATGCAGAGAAATTGAGAGAGACGTACAAAGAACACCCACAGATCAAGAGAATCGCCAGGCATCGGTATGAGGATCATTCCAATTGATGAATCATTCACGAGAAGATTCATTCCTATTTTACTCACTTTGTGATTACCTAGCAATAATTGATGTTTCCGTTTCAGTCACGTGCCCAAATCAGTGTACTCTGCTTCGAAGGAACACCAAATCATCAGACAAAGCGAGAAGAGGAAGGAATCCAATAGAAGGAATCATGCTACTGAAGGAGAGGTCAGAGGGGGGGGGGGGGGGGGGGAAGGAGATCTTTGCTCATTCTCTTTTTATTAGCAGCACTATTGTTTTTTTTTCGAAATGTGTTGTGTGAAGAGTGGTTGGTGGTATGTGTTCCTTATTACTCATTCGGGCTAGACCATCCAGCGGAAGGAAAGAGAGAAATACACGGTAAACAAGAGATGAGAAATAGCCTGACGGGTGGAGAGAGAAAAGGGAATAATAAGTGGGAGTACGGTCTCCATCTATCGATTGATTGCAGGTTCCTCATATCCCCGAGAGACAGAATCATATGGTCACAAACGAAGAATTATAAGAGAGAAGAAATGGGCGGAGTCAGTTCCCCTTTGGGTTCAGATGAGATACTTCCCCTCCCCCCCCTCCTCCCCCCCCCCCCCCCCCCCTCTCACTTGTTACTTCCCTCCGAGACAGTTCTCATTCCCATTCAATTCATTGTTACTCCTTGTTGCTTGTCGTTGTCTGTTATACACAAGAATGAGAAGGATAAAGTATCTCTCCATCAATCATTCTCTTTCTACACTGGATACACTTGGTCTATCATACAAGTCCCCCTCTTCCTTCCTCTTCTATTCCACCTTCATTCATTGACGTCGATCTTCCATCTAATCCCTCCCTCTATCTCCCTTCCCCCCTCCCCCTCCTCTCCTCCATCCAACTTCATTCCATATCTCTCTCCTTCTCTTCCTTCGTATCTGATAAATCTTCATCATCATTCCAGTCCCTCTCTTCTCCTCTACCGTACCCCTCTCCTCTACAGTACTCCTATGGGGGATCCAGATGAGGATTCCAAATGCTTCACATTCGGCAATCTCAACGCCACTGAACTCGAAGAAATTTATAAATTCTACGAGAATTTTACTTCTGAAGACTGCAATTGCTCAAGGATTTACGATACTTGGCATGCTGTGAGTCCCATTCCATTGGCAGAGAGAGAGAGAGAGAGAGATCCTCGTCTCGCCTTTAAACAAATCAATTTTCGTTCGGCTAGAGTAGTTTAATATAGCGGAAGCTGTTATCTTGCTTCATCGCAGGTCTTCTCTCCTGTATGAGAGAGAGACGGGAGAGAAGGAGACTTGTAGTTTCACCTTCCCCTCCCTTCCCCCTCCCTTCCCCCTCCCTTCCCCTTCCTACAAATGAATTAGACTCTGCACAATGTCACTCACACCTATCGAGTCCATCGATTAATCTGCCATCTCCCGAAAAAGAAAAGAAAGAGGAAGGGGCAATTACTATTTACATGGGGTTCAATATTATTCGCAATCTGGGAAGACGTGGAAACAATAGGGGAAATATTCCCATAGACATCAGACATTCAATAGTGACCATTGGCTATGTTTCAGGAATGTGCCAAGGTGTGCAAAATAGACGTGAATTGGATGGAATTACTGTCTGAGATTGCCCCTCCTGCACTCATCTATCTAATGGTTTTCTTCGTCGGAACCATCGGAAATATACTGGTATGAGGGGAGGGGACGGGGAGGGTGAATACAGACAATTTCTAGTCTTATTGAAATAGAGCAGACTCATGTATCCAATGATCTCATCAACTGCAGGTAATCTTCGTTGTCAATCGATTCAAGAGGATGCGCAATGTCACAAATGTCTTCCTTGCTTCTCTGAGTACTGCCGATCTCTGTCTCATATGGATATGTGTACCCGTGATGGTAGGTCGAGTGAGGGGAGGAAAGGGAGAGGGAGAGGGGTGGGGGGGGGGGGGGAGAGGGGGGGGGGGGAGGGGGGAGGAAAGGGAGGGGGATGTGGGGAAGACTTATATTTGCTCAACTCTAACTACTGTTTGCATGTTTGCAAGGATGACTTTTCCATTAAACGAAAAAAAAGAGATTTAACCACTCGAAAATGTTGAGTGAATAATCCACGTTGAATATGTTGATAAGATCCGTCTACCTCTCAGTTCGTCAAGTACATGTCCCATGGCTGGCCCTTCGGTCGATTCGCCTGCTATTCAGTCCATTATATTCAACAGTTCACTTGTTTCTGCTCTGTTCTCACAATGACAATGATCGCCATTGAGAGGTGAGAAGAGATTGGAATTGAGGGAAGAGAGGGAGAGATTCCATCCCTAATCTCCCGTTCTCATATTCTCATTCGTCTCATTGTGTCTCTCATTCTGATGGGTAAGATATGAGATGGGAAGTCGATAGAGGGGATAATCTATAGAGGAGAAGCCATCCCCATCCCCCTTCTCTCCCTTTCCCCTCCTCTTTTCATCTCGATGGAATCCACTCAATCCTTCCTTGCACCTCTCATTCTCGTAATGAAATCATAGCGAGAGTCGCAGTCTTTGAGATGAATTGAGAGATGAATTGGAAGAGGGAATGAGGAGGGAGGGGGGAGGGGTGGAGGGGAGGTGTAGAAGGTGGACGGAGATGAGATGAGGAGAAACGAGTTTCTCAGAAATGTAGAAGCTTGAAAGACCAATTGAAAGATTGAAGCTCATGATTTCAACCGGAAGAATCGGAATGGAGAGAGGAAATGAGGATTGAGTATTGCAGATATATGGCCATCGCTTATCCAATGAAGAATATATGGCTGTCGTCTATTGGAAGAGCGAAGAAGGTGAGGGAATAGAGGGAAATCAATGAATGGACTTGATCTACCCTCAATCAGTCCCATATAAGATAAATCTCTCAGGTCATTCTCATAGTGTGGGTCGTCTCTGCCGTTCTGGCTATTCCTTCTGCCATGAAGATTGAGTATAGAATAACAGAGGATCAGACACAGTACATGTGTCAGAGAAGGTAGAAGGCACAACTCATCCATTTTATCTAATATAGTGAACAATATAATGAACATTCAAGGATCAATAAATAAAAAGGACGTTGTTGATTTCAGATTCGCGAACGAGATTCTGGGAGTGAGTCCACGTCTTCTGAACAGGGGATTCGCTATCTACGAGGTACCCTCCCCCTCCTCCTCCCCCTTCCCCCCCTCCCCCCTTCCCCCCTTCCCTCCTTCCCCCCCTCCCCCCCTCCCCCCTCCCCCCCCCCCCCCCTTCCTCTCTATCTCTTCCTTCTCAGTTCCTCATTCTGATCGTATTCCCTGTTGCCACAATGAGTATCTGCTACACTCGTGTTTCTCTCATCGTCTATTCATCCAACAAAGACACTAAATTACTCTCAGCTGCCATGTAAGATACACTTTATTGTATCATAGACACAAGTGAAGAATCTGGGAATAGTGATGGACTTTGTAAAATGAGGATAAGAAGAGCTGGAACCATCATGGTGGATAAGGAATGATGTGATCTCTGTTGAGGGTGGCCTTCTCAAAAGCAGCCACAGACACTGTCACATTCACTTCCTACTCTTCCATTCCCATCGTCGCATGCAGGTTAATCAGATACTCATCAGTCGTTACCGCTCCCCCTCCCTTTCTAAGTTTAGCGGGGCTTTCAGGAGCTACAAAACGGCAAATGCTACAATTTCTTCACTGACAACATCAAAGAAGTCGTCGAGAGTAGCAGAGAGCAATAAGAAACAAGTGAGAGAAGGAAGAGAGAAAAAGATTAATCTGAGATCGATTCGGATCGAAAGATTTGATGTTTCAGATCGTTCAAATGCTGATCTCAATCGTAGTGATGTACACTATTTGTTGGCTGCCTGCTATCAGTGAGTCTCTCTCTCCCCCCCCCCCCTTCCCCCTTCCCCCTCCCCCCCCCCCCCCTCCCCTCCTCTCTCTTCTCTTCCAGTCGATGAAATCATCATCTCCTTTGGATATATCTGTCGCACTTCGAACACAGCCACACTCAAACACATGAGGATGGGATTCAATGCCCTCGTTCGTATTCCACTCTTATCCTTATCAATCCCTTCAGGATCCAATGAGACTCAGTGATGATCCAGTAACCTCTCTCCCCTTGCAGACATACTGTCAGTCGTGTCTCAATCCAGTCTGCTACGCTTTCATCTCTCAGAACTTCCGTGCTACTTTCAAGAGTGCCTACAATAGAATGAAGTACCGTATCCAGGTGCGTCTCTCTATCTTCAGTATCCCTTCTATCTCCTTCTCTTCTCAGGGAGGGGACGAACTCCGTTCCCGAATGGGGAGTTGTTCCTCTGCCTCGATGTTATCCACTCGGAATCACCATCGTATAGGGGGGTCATTCAATACTCTCACTGTTCCTGGTAGATCAGTCATCACTCCCAATATGAGCAGAGATGTCTCTCAATTGAGGTGAGAATATATCGAGTTATTATACTCGGAATATAATGATGGAAGAGAACTGTATCTATATCGGATGTCTTCTCCCTCACTGACGTCGAATGAGAGACGGAGAGGCATCGAAAACAAGACAGTCTACACCCATTGTACCCCCTCCCCCCTCACGAATGGCCATCTAAGAAGAAGAAAAGGCAAAACGGGCGAGAGGGGAGAATGAAACCCATAAATAATATGGGATGCCGTGATAACGGATGCATCCCATAATGCTCATCAATCTCTCATATAATTTCAGTTTGTGTCGTCCCCGTACTCCGAATACAATGGTCACTATCGATGGCCCTTCCACTATGGTTAGAATCCTCATTTTGCGCATTTAAAAAAAAAACCAATGTCTGAAAAAAAGATCCTAGCTTGAGTATTTGTCCCAGCACAATGGAATAATTGGTCGATCCATATTGAGTGGATTGGTATATTCAAAAGGTTGAGATCCGTCCTCGATCTCCAACAGAAATATCCAGGGATTCTGGCCGTCCTAGATCCCCTACTGATCTATCCCAGGTAGATAACTCCCTTCTCTTTCCAATCCCATCATTCCCTTCCAGTTATCTCGTCCTGGTAGACCAGGATCCATCATTCGACCCCGTAGTCCCACCAATGCATCTCAGATATCAGTGGTAGTGTCAACGAGGTATGTCTGTCCCTTCCCCCCTTCCCTCCCTTCATCTCCTTCCCTTCCAGACCTCGTTCTCCCACTACCCAATCTCACACATCAGCCAATTCAGTTCGATCTCTTCCCGAGAGACAGACTCTCCTTACTGTGGGTGATGCCATGAGACCAAAGACTCCTGACTTCGTCTGAGCAACCCCCCCCCCCCTCTCCTCCCCTTTTCCCCCTCTTCCTCCTCCATCTAACTGGTCTAAGATCCATTCACCGTGCAAATATCAACACTTCGGGTTTCTGAATCATAAAATTGACGGGTACTTTTTAAAAAATCCACCATTTCTATCTAGTCAAAGACTACCGACACATAAATTCGAAAGCATTGTCTGCATTTAATTTATTATGAATAAAAGAATGAAACAATGATTAACTTTAATGATGAAGTAAAGCTACTAGAAATAAAAACCGTTGAGATACGAGATAACCAGTGATGTTGATAATACTCGAACGTCTAGTAAATGGTATAATTTAGCATAGTGATATAAGTGAATCTACGTTCTGTTACATATGAATCTGTCTAAAGTCGACGAGATCACTTCCTCCAATAATTCCAGAGAATACTGCAGACTGAGATGCAAATCGACCTTGTTTCGCCTATAATTATTAATATATCATGAGGAATGGAGACAAAACAAGCAATGATTGAGATTGATACCTTTTTGAACTTCTTGAATCCCTTTGCCTGTGATGGATTGACACTGACCATGGAATGATTCAATGGCTGAGACACCACCAGACTATCACACAATTTGACCATTTGAGACTGCAAACATCATCATTCTTCTCTGCAGTAATATACAACTATGCACTCTTCTCCTACCTTAATCTCTTCATCAAGAGTTTCGTCTCCCACTCTCTCCACTTCTTCATCCTTCTCTTCCTCTTCTCTTTCCTTCCTCTGCTCTTCGGTATACGACGAACAGAGAATCGAAGTCAGTTCCTCCTGAAAATCATTAATTCCTTTCAACCTTCTCTCTATTCTAACAATATCTACTCAACAGATGCACTCACTGCAGTTGCATACTGCGATTCCGAATCATTATGTGCGTATTTCTTATCAAGTCGAGCTTTCGCTTCCTTTGCCCTGAATTTTTCTCAATTAAGTGGATGTATACTACATTGAGATATCTCATCTCAGTCTTTCAACAACTTTCAATCCAATCAAATCAACAATCAACGAGTGTGTGTCATTTTAGAACTGTCGTTTTAGAACTGGAAAATGTTGCCTTAACCGTAATCATAAGGCTTAAGGGTGGTCCTAAAGTACCCTAATTTGACCCTAAGGCTTAAGGAAGCACCTTGAGAACTTTTGGCCGGTCAATAAGTACATTAGGTTAAGGTTAAGATAAATTTCACAGTTCTAAAACGACCAGTTCTAAAATGACAGTTCTAAAATGATACACCCCCTCAATCAACTCACGCTTGATCCATGATCCTCACATTCTCGATACATGAGTATGCTCTCTCTCCGATCACTTCTTTCGGTTCGACGTAATCATATCGGATATTGAGAACTCCGTTATCATCCTCGTCCAGTAATGACCCAAACGAGACACTCAGTTATTATCTCATAAAGTGGAAAAGATAACTTACTTTTCTCTTGGTTGATTGTTCTGCATCATCTTCTTCCTCCTTTCAGATTCCGCAAAGAGCGAAGATTTGACCTTCTTACGAGGAGGGCCACTCACCATACCTCAATTCACATCATTATTACCCTAAATATCTTGTTATTCTTTCAATGACTAAAAGTTCATAACATCGGTCAAAATAAGGGTATTTAGAATAATATGGTTCCAGCATGAGCTCACCTCCAGCATTCTTCTCAGTGAGAACGATGGTTTTATGGACTGGAGGAACGATTTGAGTTGCGATGGAAGATGCATTCATTCCCATCATGTCATCACTGCCAATAATCTATCCATCATCTACCCTATCATAATAACGGATAATAATCACTAATTTTTTTATTGAATAACGCAATTGAAGAAATGAATGATTGATAACAGTAACCTGTTATCCATGGATCCGTTGTCGTCTCTTCTATTCATTGTTCCGATCCGAGACGATGGACCTGCCACTTAAGGCAGCTCATTATGTTTACTATCTTTCATGTTGTCACGCAGTATTCAATATCCCTCGTTAGTTTTGGCATAGAACAAATGTGATATATAAGCACAAAAATTATTATGTCAGAATAAGATTGTCATATCATTCAAACATCCCTAGGAAAGCCACATGTGTGACGATAAAAAAAAGAAAAACTAAGGTTGAAATGTCTCACTTCGTTGAGTAGGAGTGGCTCTTGCTCGAGCGCGAGGAATACTCGGACGAACGAATCCATCGTCCATTCTGAATATCAATCCCATTAATTCACAGTGAACTCTAGATAGAGGCATTCCATCTCCGTCTCAATCAATAATATCCCACGATGAAGTCGGTCCTCCATACGAGGGAGGATCACTCTTGTCCAGTTCCACTATGTCATCATCTATAACTCAAGATATGCTCAATGATCCTTGGATAGAGACTACCTTCAAGTCCCATCGGCTTATGTGTTCTCACTCGTTGACTCGGCTTAGCGAATAGAGATACTTTCTTCTTCTTCGTCCTTGTCGTGTTAACTAAAGTTGAAATTCTCTGCAAGTCCCTTTAAAATGGTTAATGAGCTTATCCATTACGAATGGTATATGCATATCAATGTCTATGGTGAAGAAAATCAAGGCTTAAAAAGCGATCTATTCTAAAAAAAAAAAAACTATTTAAAATACATACTTAACTTGATAGTCTTTCTCACCTTGAGTAACCGAAGTCGCTGGTATAATTGTAGGTTGAGTAGCAACGGGGGCAACGGGGGTAGTCTCTTTTGGAGATGGAACAGAGCTGAACGAATTTGATTACTCATATATATTCAATAAGAATGTATTATCAAGATCATCTGACTACAGTTAACACGACAATTCGAACGACTTACTCAGAAGGAGTCTCTACGGCGAGCACCCTGCCTATCATATTATTGGAGACGCCATCGTCATCGTCATCATCCAAATTCAAGAGAGGATTGACTCTCTTCCTCCCTCCTCGAACTGGCTTAGACTGGACTTGCGAGGCCACCTTACGCGATCTTTGATTACTGAAATAATCGATTGGGTAGAATATCCGTGAAATACTTAATGAGACCAGGTTATAGTGTTACTACTACTCACTCTGATGGGGTTTCCAATATCTTGCTGATGGATACTTCAGCAGACTGTGGTTCCTCTGGCAACCCATTATCTTTCTGAAACCACACATCGGTGATACCTTTTACTTATATTTTAGACAAACCTTCGTGAAATAAGAAGCTATTGAATTTTTAGAGGCTGGTTTGTTTCGTGCAAGCTCGCTGCTCTGGGCAGCCTTATTGACTTCTTCAATTTTCTGGAGAATGAATTCTTCCTGGCCAATCTTCAATCGCTCTCCGCCTTTCAGTAACTTGGAGTTCTGCGAGAAGAATTCTTAATTCTCAGAGATAATAAAATCGTAACGTACCTTGATAACCTTCACACCATCTATGAAGGTGCCGAAGGAGGAATTATCCACAATTTTAACCCCATTCTTCAATGCAGTGTATTCATAGAATTATTCTACCAGAAACCGTACCGCAGTCCACAGAAGATCGGCGTGCTCCCTAGACACAGCAACAGCTTTCGTTCCTAACTTCACTGTGCATGTCTTCGGATCTCTGCCGATCTTAGCTTTCGTTGTAGAACTATCAACAGTGCAGAGAACGATGTCTATACATTTCAGCTTCCACTCAGAATCAACACGAATAAAATACCTCGAGATGCTTCTCGTACAAGCCGGAACATCACTCTATGATAATTAACTTCCTCTCAGTACCAATTATCGCATCAGATACGACGAAACGATGTCAAACGTTTGAACGAATTCGAATAAAGAGAACAAGATGTTTTATCATGTTCACAAACACAACAAGACGAAGCAAACAGATTAGAACTGGATGACTCCTCCCTTGGACTTCTTCTGTCCTCCCAGCTCGAAGTGCTTGCATCTCTTGATGGGGAGTTGCTTGCGGTGCTTGCACTCAGCACACTCCATTCTAAGCACGATCTTCTTGGTGGTCTTGGCCTTCTTTCTGAAGATGGGCTTGGTCTGACCTCCAAATCCAGCCTGCTTGCTGTCGTAACGTCTACGACCTGAAAAAAAGAGATTAGTAATAATTAGAAAAGGACGCAGCAATCTCTTTCGTTCCTAACTGCCAATGATGGTCAGAGATATTAGGCCCTCTTAGTGAAATGCTGTTTATAAACCCATTTTTTGCAAACTAAGTGGGTTGAACATTGCAGGATTAAAGCATTTATGTAGTACTAGGAAGCTAAGGAGTATTATTTCTTCAGAGATAAACGCCCTAGACGCACTTTACATATACGACTCGCTGAAGATCTGAGACTGGTCATCCATAGATGGCCTTAAGCATGTAGCTTCCTCCGCTGCATCTGGGCCTATAGAATTGTTCAAATAGCGTCCTTAGGCGAATATAACAGCAGGTTCAAACTAATAATATCACTATTACATTCAAGAAGGGTGAAAACCCCGTGGAATCCTGAACAACGTACCCTGGGCGAAGGCCGAGTCCTTTCCTTTCTTATACTGGGTGACTTTGTGGTTGGTGTGCTTACGGCACTTGCCGTCGCAGAACGTCCTTCTGGTCTTGGGGACGTTGACCATGTTACCTAGAATTATAATGATGAGTTGAAGAGAAATATGACAACTGAACAGAACGAAGCCCAAAATGCTGTTTTGATCGAGAAATGGCGATAAGTTAACACTCTGACCATGCAATAAGGAGCGAACGGGCCCTTTCCAATGAATTGAAAGAACAAACGAGCAACAAACCCTCCCCAATACGTGAAAAAACAAAGAAAAAGGAAAATTCATTTGAAAGAGAGCTTGAAAAAGGGTTACGGTAAATCAGGCAAAAGCGCTGTAAGAGTTGAATAGTCTCAGAATTCTTTTAAAAAAAAAAAACAATATTCCTGCAATGCATCATTGCATATGCTCCGAAAATAATAATTTGAAAAATAAAAAAGCAGTATAAAAATAAAAAATAATAAAATTAAAATTAAAAGGTCTCACTTCAAGTGGAGCGCACCGCCTGTCACTATTATGATCACTGCAATATAATTCACACCTAAAATTTTACAATATACACGAATTAAGAATTCACGACATTTTTTGGGATAAAATATCGCAATGCAATAGTCGCGAGTATTCAGAATCCGCTTCATACCGGTATTTAGCATTGATTTTGAAGGAACTTGATTTTCTATCGAGAGATGATATTATCTATCGACAATGATAATTAACACTTTCTCGAATAGTCGTTTTCCTAATTGCTCGGATAATGATATTTCGATCCGCTCTGTGCTCGATAAAAGGGTGCTCATGAGGGGAAAGGAAGACACTCCAATAGAGAGCGATGAGTGCTCTATCCATTGGTATCAGTCTATCTCTCGCTACAACACTTCTCTCCCTTCGCTTTGTATATTCCATCGTACAGGATATTGATTCACTCAACGAGGAAATCCATTCTGGGCTGGCGGAATTCAGGTGATTGTGAGTGTGCACTCTATGGTAGACAATTTATATTCAGAGATCTGTCGGATGATGCTTGGACTCGGATCCAGTCTCTCTCCAATGTAGTATCTCATTCATTCCTCCATCCTAGATCAATTCGATCAGTATCAGTGGATATTTGTAATTGCGTTAATGATTCTCGAAAGTGTCCGAGAGGAGAGCGAGGACCTCCCGGTATGGAGATGGATAATTTGCCATTTGAAAGTTCTTGAAATTCAAGGTTATCCTGGTCCACGAGGAGAAAATGAGCCCCTGGACTCCACGGACGGCCAGGAGCCCCCGGAGTCATTCTCGTTGCCACATTTGATACTCCTGGGGGTTGCATACAGTGCCCTCCCGGAAAACCCGGAGCCCCTGGAAAACCCGGAGCTCTCGGAGAAAGAGGTCTTCCAGGAGCGATTGGCGCTCCTGGAACTCCTGGACAAGACGGAATCGGTGAAAAAATTTTTACAAAAAAAAATTTTTTAAATTTCTTAAATTTTATTTTTAAAGGCGAGCAAGGCGACCATGGGAATAATGGAGCGACGGGAATAACCGGGAAGAGAGGATCCGTCGGGAATCAAGGAAGAGGAGTAATCAGAGGATCGATTGGACAGCCTGGGCCCGCCGGAGCTCCTGGATTAATCGGTGCTAAGGGTAGAGCTGGGAACGATGGAACACCGGGAGCTGATGGGAAGGAAGGGAAGAGAGGAGTGGATGGTGTCAATGGAGTACCAGGAAATAAGGGTGCAGATGGTGTTAATGGAAAGAATACGAGGAATGGACGTGACGGACGTGATGGAACATACTGCCCTTGTCCTCATCCCATTCATCCATCTATTTCATAACTTCATTCTGTTACTCTAATAAAGCATTCATTTCTACGTCGGCTATACTGAATATCATTCGATACGATGCATGCATCTGCATACATACACTTTTTAGTGAAATGGTTAGAGAAGGATAATGAAGAAGATATGCATAGAAACCACAAGCGCCGCCCACATTGAGGGGAATTGACTTCCCCCAAAACCTGCGCCTGGCAAGCACAATTCGAATTCTGAATCGAATCAGCCGATCAAAAGCGTTTTCTGCAGCTCTCAGTAGTCTTCACAAATGACGAGTGGAGCAGCCTGATCGGTCAACTCTAAGTAGGTCAAATAAGGTCATTTATGATCAACAATTGGCATTTGAAGCGTTTCTAGTTGTCGTACACAGCTGCTCCACTCGCATTTCCTTTATTTGTATATTAGAGGAATTATAAACTTGATTTCAGATTTTTAATAATTTTCTCCGAATTGTGCTCGATCGCGGGGGAGGCGAGCGAGAGAGCGGGAGGAGGGAGAGAGACACACGCGAGAGAGGCCCGCCCCCTTTTCTCTCTCGTCCTATTTCCCTCTCCTCTCCCTTGCCCGCGTGCTCGTGCTTTTCGGGGGAGATCTCGACTCAGAGATGAGATAGAGACTAACTCTAAAAAGCAAAAATGTAATTCAACACCATACCAATACATTGAGCACTTATTTGAACCGGTGCAATCAATTTGGTAGATCACCCTGCGGTCTCTAGAAATGAGAGCGGGGGACACTGGAATGGTGGACGACAACGAAATTTTGACGAGTTGAATCGTGGAGATAATGAAATATGGGCGAAAGCGGGGGAAGGGGGGTCATAGTGTGTTAAGGCAGCCGAAAGAGTCTTCAGGGACGAGAGTTATCTCCCTTCTTGGATCTTCTTTAGACTGTAGATCACTAGAGGTCGGGCAGGCGGGGTCCAAGCCTCTCTCCCGGGCGTACGCTCTGATGGAGGGAACCGATAAAACATGAAACATTGATGGTATCTCAATATAGGAGATGCTTTACCTCAGATTGGAAATAGATCCCTTATATGAGAGCCATTCTGAGATTTTGAACAAATATATGCACATGCCTGGAACTAGGGGCAAATGTCGATTCGAGGGATTGGCTCCATATTTCCACTAGAGGTAGTACTCGGTGAGGTAGGCAGGTAGACCACCTTGAGACTGACCGCGATGCGTCCGAAGCGCGTGAGAGTGAGCGAAATACAAAAATCGCCGAAAATTGAAATAAAATTTTCGGCGATTTTTTTTAAAGCTTAGTTCTTCTCCAATTGCTTCAAACTTGGTACCAATAAATTCCTAATTGGATATACAATATTTTAGGTGTTGCGTGAAAGTTTCAGCTTCATGAAAAAATTAAGAAATTAAAATTTTATTTCACTCTTAAATATTGACGAAACCTCGGGGTCAGAGATTTTATTTTAAAATATTTTAGACAATGTCAAAATGTATGAATAATGAGAGAAAAATTTGAGAGAATTGTGTCCCCAAAGGGTGTTCTACGAGAAAAACTTATTTGGGCCACTGTAATTATTTGAATTTCTCTGTTTTCGTGGGTTCCCCGTGCAAACAGTAATTCGATCAATTGCTATAAATGTTGCAAGAATTTATTGATTCTATCTATCTATGGTGAGGAAATCTGAGTTTGCAAGAATCTAAAGAAATAATTTTTTGTATGTAGATGCAAAAACGTTTACATCTCAAATTTGTAGATAGAATTTTCATCTACAAAATCTTATTTCTTTAGATTCGTGCAAACTCAGATTTCCTCACCATAGATAGAATCAATAAATTCTTGCAACATTCATAGCAATTGATCGAATTACTGTTTGCACGGGGAACCCACGAAAACAGAGAAATTCAAATAATTACAGTGACCCAAATAAGTTGTTCTCGTAGCATACCCTTTGGGGACGCGATTCTCTCAAATTTTATCTCATTATTCTTACATTTTGACATTGTCTAAAATATTTTAAAATAAAATCTCTGACCCCAAGGCTTCGTCAATATTTAAGAGTAAAATCAAATTTTAATTTCTTAATTTCGTCATGAAGCTGAAACTTTCATGGATTTTATCCGACACCTAAAATGTTGTATATTCAATTAGGAATTTATTGGCACCAAGTTTGAAGCAATTTTCGGCGAGTTTTGTATTTCGCGCGCTCTCACGCGCTTCGGACGCGTCCCGGTCAGTCCCAAGGTGGTCTACCTGCCTACCTCACCGAGTACTACCTCTAGTGGAAATATGGAGCCAATCCCTCGAATCGACTTTTGCCCCTAGTTCCAGGCATATGTTCAAAATCTCAGAATGTCTCTCATATGATCTCAGAGTGGAAACGGCCTTAGCTCCCGCTATCGATTGGAGGAGGACGGGCAAGAGGGATGGCTCGGTCGCGACTACGGTAGCCGAGAGATCCTTCATCATCATTCCCTTATGACCTGGAATACGCACGTTCTGTCAATGTCCGTCTCTTTCCTTCGTCTACTGCCATTCACTGAGGTTTGGGAGTGTGGAGATATGTACTACGGGCGGGTGGGTGGGATATTCCCCCAGAAAGCCTAGAATGGGGAGAGGAGGCGATAGACGCCTCGGGAGGCGAGAGATGCGCAGGGTCGCGACGCGGCTCGCGCCGCGCGTGGGAAATTCGAATCGCCAGCCGCTACCATATTCGCCAAACATATTATCACTCCTTTCACTCATGTATTCGTTCAATATGTGATAACCACTGTTTGGCTTATTAGGTAGCTGCTTTTCATGCTGGGGCGTTAGAATTAGATAAAGTTGAAGTCCAACAGAAAGAGAACAAAAGGGGAATCCATGAACGGGCAGGAGAAAGGACCCTGATTGACTGTACCCGGTATAATTATGGCGTTTCCCTCTGGGTACATGATGAAGTCTTTAACGAGCGAGGGAGTGTGACTCGGCGGGAAGAGGGAAGGGAATGCTGGATGGGAGGTCCAGTAAGGCATTCCTAGCACTCCTTTTGCTCTTTCTCTTCTCATCCAACCCAAAGATTGACAAATGAGGGCCGGAGGAGGAACGCACCAGAGAAGAGAAAGAGCTCTCCACCATCGCGGGTCGGAGAAGGCATTGACGGCAAGGGCGCCTCTGGACGGGACTCTGGAAATGAATCTTTGACATTTTGTGCTCTTCTCGTCCGCAAACATGTCCAAGTCTGGTCTCCCCCATCTCTTCACAGCCAACACCCATCTCTCGATGGCCCAATCGTCCCCATCGAAGTCTCTACTAGCTAGGTCAGCCTCCACGTTCATCTCTCTCGGTACCCAATGAAACTTGAAGATCGGGTTTATTCTAGCCCTAGTGTTCTCGACTCTCTTAGCCACCTCATGCAATTCCGGTTTCATAGAACCCTTTCTCAATATATACATTGCGCCCTGGTTATCCCCAAAGAACAAAACATTGAGTCCCTGCCATTCATGCTCGAAAGTATACACTGCAAACTCGATAGCCCTCAGCTCTCTCAAGGTGCCCGATTTTTCCTTCTCGGATGGATTGAGATTTCGAGAGGAAGTGATCACCTGACCATCAGACCTCTTGATCACTACCCCAAGGCCAATACGGAAGCATCAGTTTCCACTATCACATCGGGCTTCCAGGGGGGAGACACGAAACTTCTGACTGACCTGTCTCTTAGCTCTCTAAGCCATTGATCAATCTCACCTTTCTCCTTCTGGAAAAGGGGATAACAGGTCGCTTGGGGTAAGGATGCCCTCTGAGCCTGGGATATGGAGTGGTGAAGGGCACGAGAGAGAAGAGATGACGGGTCACCTAGAATGAGGGAGGCTGAACTGTCGGACTATGTCCGTAACCCCTCAACCACGTGAACCTACTGGTCACGAGAGACGTGAACCTACTGGTCACGAAGAGAGGCTGGTTCAACATCGGGGGCGTAGCTCAGCGGTAGAGCGTTCGTCACAGTGCCGAAAGGTCGGGTTTTCGATTCCCTCAGCCTCCATTGGTCCTTTGCTAGCTCCAACCGATGGGGATTCCACCTCCCTAACAAGGGAATGATCTCAGGACACATATCCTGATCTTCACGAAACTTTGAGGGTAGGCAAATTCGACTATTTAAATAACAATGGCGTTGTCAGAATTTCCTCACAAGCCCTGTGAAGCGAGATGGCATTTTCGGTAGTATATAACGGGAATCGAAAGCATTCCTTCCACAGCCACTAATCGCAGAGTGGTCGAGGAGTTTGATCACCAATCGGGGTTACGCTGGTTCGATTCCTCATCGATACTTTTTTGTTTTGCTGTTTTTTGCCAAAAATTCAACAACTTGCAAACATTAGTAGTGATTATTTTTATCGGATTAGAAAGCAATGAAATGGGAGGGAAACATATATTTTCAAGATGAAAATTTTTCAAGTTTTGACGTTTTTCACCATGTGGTCCCCCCCCCCCCCATTAGTCTGTTTTTCGGTCGAAAAGTCGAATTTTTTTAAAATGATGTCTCTATAGGAGTTTCTAACGTATTTTTGCACGTAGAAACTGAATTTGCTAACCAGAGCGCATGAAAGCTCGAAAGAGAAAAAGTTATGGTTTCATCTTGAAAAAATATGTTTCTCTCCCATCTAATCCGATAAAAATGATCATTACTATTGTTTGCAAGTTGTTGAAACATTGGCAAAAAACAGCAAAACAAAAACCTTAGTGAAGACCCAGGGGGCAGGGAAGAGGGCGAACGGCAATGCTGCGAATTGGTAAGTCACTCCTTCCCAAGAGAATGCCATGAATGGGCGATCCTCTTGATGGATAGACAAATGATGATATCCGCTACGGAGATCCAATGTTGCCATGTAGCCATTATGGGGTAGGGAGTACCAAACGGTGGAAAGGTTTTCAATGCGGAATTTGGTTCTGGGCATGAATGCATTCAAGGCACTCAGGTCATGGATAAGGCGGGGTTTCTTACCAGAGACAACAGGGAGAGGGGAGACGACCTTGGGGCAAGTCGTCTTCTCAATCGCTCCCGACTCCAGTAGCCGAGCCAGTTCCCCTTTCACGAAATCTGCCTCTCTTCGTGCACTCACCCGATTATCTGAGATAGGAAAGTTAATGGTAAAGGGCCCTTGGAGGGAAGCGTGTAGTTGCCACTGCGAGAGCTGCTCGGAGCCGAGTAGCCAGGGTGGACGGAGAGGAAGGACGGGGGTCGGAAGTAGGACAGGGCGCCTGCCGTGACATAGGCCGACGCCCTGTTTCGAAAGGGCTGGGGGCCCGCGGGTGGGGAGAGAGCCCTTCTCTTGCGGTCGTTTGCGGGGGCGGACATTGACTGAAGCAACATAAGTTGCATCATTGCGGAAGTGCCCGTGGAGGAACCTTCTCAGCTGGTTCCAAAGCATTTGCTTTGTCTGCCAGATCGAGGTCTGCGGGATTCTTATCAGCCATGACCAAGAGGGCATTCCTCTCCTTCAGTAGGTCTATGACAGAGTCGAGTTGAGAGGGATCTCTCTTCACCTCTTCCAGCTTGTTCATCACAGTGACATTGAATTCGGCTTGACGACGGAATCCTGTACGGGAAAGAGAGGGGGCCGTGTGGGTTGTGGACCCGGCCTGGCTGGCATTCGAATCGCTGCTCATATCTGGAAAAGGTGTAATCGACTGCTCGGATAACAGCAACAGGATAAAACCGACATGCAATAAATCGAAACAACAATCAATATTCCCCTGGAAGCCTAGAATGGGGAGAGGAAGCGTCAGACGCCTCGGGGGGCGAGAGATGTGCAGGTTCGCGACGCGGCTCGCGCCGCGCGCGGGAATTTCGAATCGCCAGCCGCTACCATATTCGCCAAACATCAATTATAAGGTTGAATGAGCCTAAACCCTCGATCCTCGCTTCCTGCACGGCAACGACGTCCCACTTGATCGCATTGAGGGCCAGTTCGATACTCGCGGTGCTTGTCTCGTGGCGCGAGTGTCCGGGCGTTGATAGTGCCGATGTAGAACGGACGACTCATCGAGGTGGCTTGCAACTCCCGCGCGCCAAACGCTGCTGGGAGAGGGAGACTTGATCCTGGGCGGAGGGAACTGGAGTCGGAGAGCAAAAACGCGGCTCAACAGCTCGCCACTCGCTTGAGAACCCAGAATGAAGAATTATTTTTTGCCTTTTGCATGGTCAGAGTGTTAATTTATCACCATTTCTTGGTCAAAACAGCATTTTGGGCTTCGTTCTGTTCCGGTGTCATATTTCTCTTCAACTTATATCGTACTTGGTGAACAAACCGTGACAGATGATCATTTTTGGCAATTTTTTTAAAAATCCATCGGATGTTGACTTATAAATTTCTAGTTTTCTTTCTTATTTTTTGTCCGCCCTTGTGTACTGGAATTGGCCTGGAATGTCCTGGTGAAATATTTCTCTTATATGGAGAAAAATGTGAGCGGAATAGTAGTGATTACGATAGTATCGAGAAAAGCTGCTGGTCCTACCGTAATCCTTTGTTGTTTTCAATTTTCATATTTAGTGCTCTCGTTTTTCTCCATGTTTTAGGAATGTTTCACCTAAACATTCCAGGCCAATTCCAGTAAACAAGGTGGACAAAAAATAAGAAAGAAAAATTTGTATTTATAAGTCAACATCCGCTGGATTTTAAAAAAAGTCAAAAATTGCCAAAAATGATCATCTGTCACGGTTTGTTCACCAAGTACGATAAATATAATTCCAGGTAACATGGTCAACGTCCCCAAGACCAGACGGACGTTCTGCGACGGCAAGTGCCGTAAGCACATCAACCACAAAGTCACCCAGTACAAGAAGGGACCAGTGCTGCACTGCAGTTCGATGTTACTGCTTCATATTAATAATCTCGTTTTCAGGTCCCAAGCAGCTGGTCCCCATCAAGAGATGCAAGCACTTTGAGCTGGGAGGACAGAAGAAGTCCAAGGGAGGAGTCATCCAGTTCTAATCTGTTTGCTCCGTCTTTTGTTGTGTTTCTGAACATGATAAAAACATCTTGTTCTCTTTATTCGAATTCGTTCAAACGTTTGACATCGTTTCGTCGTATCTGATGCGATAATTGGTACTGAGAGGAAGTTAATTATCATAGAGTGATGTTCCGGCTTGTACGAGAAGCATCTCGAGGTATTATTGATTCTGAGTGGAGGCTGAAATGTTTAGACATCGTTCTCTGCACTGTTGATAGTTCTACAACGAAAGCTAAGATCGGCAGAGATCCGAAGACATGTGAAGTTAGGAACGAAAGTTGTTGCTGTGTCTAGGGAACACGCATATCTTCTGTGGACTGCGGTACGGTTTCTGGTATTTAGAATGATTCGATGAGTACGCTGCATGTACTGCATTACAGAATCGGAAAGAGATTACATGAACAGCCTTTTCTGCATTTAGAGAACAGTGTGGAGAACAATAAATCAAAGAGTATTATTTTATCTGGCTTACATATTATTATGAATACGATTGTCTATCTTCGTTCTACAATTTCGAATTTACAACTAATCTAATTAGTGAGACACGTCATGAAATGAGTGAAATAATTAAATAGAATGGCTTGTGCAGTCCTGAATTCTCAGTGGCCACACAATGGATTAATAATACACGTGGATGAATGCACAAAAGAGATTAATGGATCAGTCTAGATTTCCTCCTTCCACTCATTGAAATCAATATCAGGAACTTGTTCACACTTGGCCAATTTGTCTCTCTCGGGCATGAAAGTATCGAAGGCGTGTTTGGGGACTCTGACCCATGCCTCTCCTGCCACACACAACACACGGGCTATACTCATCTTATCGATCTGACGACGTTGCTCTGGAGTGAAGATCTTGTCGTTCTCGTAATAGAATCTGTAATTGAGCATGGATAGAATGGAGGAGGAGGGGGGAGGGAGGGGGGGGGGGGTGGTCTCACCTGTCTCCATCTCTCACTCGACGGAATTGATCAGATATGATACAAGCCATGGTTGGGCCAACAAGTGCATTCTTGTACGGTTCCTCAAGGATAGAACCCACGTACATATCGATATTCTCTGGAATGGATTAATCCTCCCTTGGAATGGATTTGTCCATCCTTCTCTTCTCTCCACTCACCGACGTGTTTGTAGACTAGCTTCAGATTCTCGACGACCACTTTATTCTTGATAGTGGAGGCCAGATCGTCGAAGTTTTTCACTTCAGGGAGTCCACACATCTTCCTCCATGCTACATATCCTGGTACTCCATGGTCTCTTCCCCTCTGGATATTGATGGATCCCAAATCAGAATTACCGAAGATTCTCTCTGTTACTGCTGGTGTCAATCTGGAATGATCCATTGAATAGGAATGGTTTGGAATGAGTGTACCTCTGTGGCATCTTGGCAGGAAGAGTGATCATTCCTCTAACAAGAGGATCGACTCCGTTGTTCAGAATGTGAATACTCTTGAACATTCCATCGTTGAATGGAATTCCTCCAATCTGGTTGAATTTATCATCGAGGAAGGGATAAAACTCCTGAATGGCAGAGACTCATTGGTTATTCCCTCTCATTCCCTTACTTGGATCATTCCATGGCCGAATCGGAATGCACAACTGGTGAATTCATTGGCGACACTTGGATCGATATCCTTATCGTATCCATTGTACTTTCCCAGTAGTCTACCGTACTCTTCTCCCAACACTCGAGGTAAATATTCCTACATTATCTCTATTACGGATTACAGTAGATGGATTATTCTCTTACATGGTAGGTGATTCTCTGGAGGACAGCCCCCATGATCTTCCTCGCTTCGTGGAAGACTCGCTCTGAATCCCAATGAGTATTCACTCTCTGGAGGGTCTGAGCGTATCTGGAAGGGGATTGATTACAGGAGGAAGGGAGGGGAGGGGGAATGGAATGGTTACTTGTTGTGTAATCTAAGGAAGATGGTGTGTAGTGCAGCCAATCCGACGAATATATTGGCCCTATCATCTCCAGCCACTACATTGTTATTGTTGTCTACTGGAGGGAATTGACGGCCCTTGATGTTCTTCGTCTTCAGGAATTGACCTTGACGGAACAGGAATTGATCACGATCGGAACTACCGTAGATCTGAGAAGAAAGAGGATCAGTCCAAGGAGTGATGAGAGGGGGACTGACCATCGATCCATCGATGTACGCTGTATTCTCATTGTATTGCTCCCTGAATGAAGAAGTGCCTGATCCACAGACTGGAGCTGATCGTGCAACGGGAAGACACATGAAGCGACCGAATCTGGAGAGACAATCGAATGAGGGAGGAGGAGAGGGGGGGGGGAAGGGGGACACACGTTGGATCAGCACGAGAGAGGAATACAGAGAAGCATTTCCCTCCAGCTGAGGTACATGCTGCACATTCCTGAAAGAGAGAATCTGTGGATCCGAAATGGTGGTTCTCAATGTGAACTTCACATGCAACGTCATTCATCAAAAATCCCATGTAACTTGTGTCGATTATTGATTTGTAATTTTTAAATGAGTTTTTCTCATTTGTGGCAGGATGGAGAAGGATTAACGAACCTGGTTATTCAACATGGTGGTCTTAGCCAGATCATGAGCGATGAATTGTCCCCATTGCATGAGAAGGGCATTGGCATTGTGAGGAATGGCAGAGGAAGAGGCGAGAAGGAGACGAGAGGCCTCACGGGCTGATGGACGGATACGAGTGAAGGAAGCTGGAAGGGAACGAGAGATTAGGGGGGGGGGGGGGGGGGAGATATCGGAGGAGGAGAAAGACTTCGTAATATCTCATGCGAGTGAATTGATACTAGGTATCTTACAAGTGGGTGCATTGAGATTGTTGTCGTAGATGGGACTCTTGAGTCTCTTCAGTGCAGAGAAGGCCGATCCGACGAGTGGTCGACGGAGATTGTTGCATGTCCCATCGAATGTACGGAATCTGAAGAGAAGAAGGATGGAAGAAAGGAGGGAGGAGGGGGGGGGGGGGGGTAGGGGGGATTACTTGAGATGATAGCATAGATTGCGTGAGCATCGAGGGGCAGTCAGAGTGGGGACACAACCGAAATTAGCGGCACTCTGACGTACGTCGTTGATAGAGATAGTACGACGTTGAGAGGTATCTGAAGGAGAGAGAGAGAGATACTCCATCCCATCCATCCAATCAGTCCATTCCTACCCTCATGAGTAGTGACGAAGGTACAATCGGATGGTTTGAAGTCTCCCCCAGATGGAGGGAGATGGCCATTCACAGGCTCCCTTAAGAGAGAGACAGTCCTTCATGTTCTCATCTCTTTCTCAAGTGTACGAAAGGAAGAGAGAAAAGGGAGAGTGTGAACGAGTTGTTGAATGACAACTTGACCCCTCAGAAAGAGAAAGGGAAGGAAGGGGAACTTCATTGTTATCGCTACTATTTTCTACCATGTTCATGAATACTCTTTCTCTTTCTCTCTCTCTCTTTGATTGAATGGTCACCTTTGCAACTTTTGCAAGAGAGAGGGCAATGGGCCAACATCCAAACTGCATTAGTGACACATTCATTGATGGAAGACCAGAAGTGGCAGAGTCGATGCTTGTCGATACAAGGAGCAGTGGCTTAATGGGAGAGTCTCATCACATGAATTCCCTCCCTCTCACCCTACCATTGCATTGATCGCACGAGATGGAACAGTGCTTATTCATCCAGTCTGTGTTACTCTCACACTCTCCGATACTCGACCAGAACTTGCACAGATCATTCGAATCCTTGCACTCTCCATCCCCCTTCCCCTCTCTATCTCCCTTCCCTCTCTTCTTATTCTTCTCTTCCTTCTCTTCTCCATCCAAATCATTGTCTCCTGCTCTGAAACACGAAGATTGGCTCTCTCTCTCTCTCTCTCTCTCTCTCTCTCTCTCTCTCTCTCTCTCTCTCTCTCTCTCTCTCTCTCTCTCTCTCTCTCTCAGTCTGGATTCGGCCCTTCCAATCGCCCTTCTCAACAACAGAATGAGTGGCATTCAATGGAAATCTCAGATCACAATCTACCATTTGGAATATTTTTTCCATTTGGAATGAATGGGCATCGGCTAAGTTCTCAATTAGCATCAAAGGGGGGTGGGGGGGATGACCAACCTGGGAGATCTCTCTACTGTCATGGATGGGATATCTCCTCCATCTCCACTCAATCCAACTGATTCCATCACTGAATCCATGGTGATATTGGAGATTGAAGGAGGGCCGGGAGAAGAAGAGGAATGAGAGGAAGAGGGAGGAGATCCCCCAGGGGGAGATGATTCCATTGATTCCATCACCATCCGAGGAGGGGCGAAGGGAGGTTGAGGAGGGGACAGTTCACGGGAATCATGGGGACTATTCTCTCCCATCTCATCGTATACTTCTCCATCGGACAGAACATCTCAAAGAAGAATCAAGGAATTGGTCATAGTGGAGATCATTCTTCTACGTTTTACTCTAATTATCATAGATGAGTCAGGTCAAACCGGTGCGTGAGACAGATATGGGAAGAAAGGAGAAGAGAGAGAGTGACAGTGGGTGTTCTACTCTTGTTTCCTCTTGAATGGCTCAATCTACTTTCACTTCACACTCTTCCTCTCTCTCATTATCCATCAATCATTGTTAGGGGATAATGTTGTCTCAAGTAGGGTGATAAGAGTTGTAACGAGTCTGTCTAAGGAGGGAGTATCAATTGAGAGGGGAATGGAGTGGATGTGAGAGTGAGAGTGAGATGAAGGGAGAGGGGAGGGGGGAGGGGGGGGGGGGAACTGGTCATCTTCCCCTTCTTCATCCCAGGGCAGAGAAAGGCTAGAGGAGAGGGAATATGGAACGAGCTTGATAGGAGGGAGGGTAATCACGTAATAGGATGAATCGAGATTGGATCGAGAATGGAAGGAGGGATGTGAGGAGGGGGGAGGGGGGAGGGGGGAGGGGGAGGAGGGAAGGGGAGATTACCTGGAAGGAGTAGTAATAGGAGAAGGAAGAGACGAGTTGGTCCCATCTGGAAATGGATACTGTAGACAGAGTTGAGAGAGATAGAGAATAAAAGAGAAGAAGAGGTTAAAGGGACGGGGAATATGGATGAGAGGGGAGTCGGCATTGCTGCTTTACCCTAAGGGAAGAAAGAGGAACTCCGCCCATTGAGGGACAGTTGCCTCTTCTATGATGGAATGAAGTGAGAGATGGAGACAATACCACTGATATGACAAGTTGATTGAACAGAAGAACAATCATGAACACCCAAAGGAACGGGAAATAAGATAGAGAAGATGGGAAGAACACCCAAGTAGTTATGATCATACGGATGACTATGACTCAATATACTCATCCTCTCATCTCATTCATGTCCTTCTACCTTCATTTCCATCTCATAACGACATCACCGTCTATGCCAAATGAAGAACAGTCTTTTCCCATTCTGTGTGATATAATGGAGTCCTCATTTTGGACTGGATAATACCATTATGATCATCTACGATGTACTGTATCATCTACCGTATCCTCGAGGACCTATCATCAGTTCTCTATGGGTGTTCGTTCTTATGGTATGGTGTGAGGTGTGATGAGGGATGGAACGGGAGAGTCGATAGAAGAGATCATTGGGAATGGAAGGAATCATCCAATCACTGTGTAATGCAACCATCCCAATCTTATCAAAAACCCTCAAGGAAAGAAACCATAAGTCTTCAGTTTACTATATTCTGACTGCGCTTTATTCCTCTCGTTTAATCATCGTCTATTATTCATCAGTAGATGATTATGTTCACAAAATATCGTCAATCCAATATTGTATGAATGCATTTATTTCCATTTTTTCATAGAAGACAAAGGATGGAAAAGACGGATTCATTATTTGGAAACGGAAAGAAATGAGATTGGAGGTACAACAAATCCATGAGTCGATGAGAGAAAAGAAAGAAATATAATGAATTGGCTTAGATCATGATCATCTAATGATCACATTGAGGAAATGACAAGGGGAGATCAATTATGTGAGAGGGAGAGATGGAGGGGGAGGGGGGAGGGGGGGGGAGGGGGGGATCAATCTACTCATCATCCTCCTCTTCTCCAGGTGCTCCTTCTTCTTCTCCTTCATCATCTCCACTTTCTCCTTCTGGTCTCTCATCATCATCATCACTCTCTACTCCTCCTTCTCCTCCTTCTCCTTCTCCCTCACCTTCTCCATCTTCTGACACTTCGTATGCATCCTCGTCTCCAGATTGCTCATTTCCCGCTGAAAACATTTTTTTACTGTGAGAACAGGAACGTGGTGTGCTCTAATACCCGGTAAAGAAGAAATCGCAAAAGTAACGAGCGGAACGGAAAAATCGCTGGTAATTTGCCAAGTGTGTTTATTTATTATTACATTTATTTATCTATTATTTAATAAAGATAAATAGCGATAAGGGTCATGATAAGGGGTTTTAATAAAGATAAATAGACTGGAATAGCGCGAAACTGTGACCCAGAGACGCTAGAAACACCCTTGTCAAAATGCCTACGATTTTCTCGTTCCCCCGTTGTTTTTGTGATTTCTACTTTACCGGGAAATAGGGCACACCACTTTCCTACGATTTCTGTTCTCATAGTAACTGGAAATTTTTTTCTGATTTCTGCATAAAATCATACCGTACGAAAAATGTTGTTTTATATTACGTTAGAAAGAGTTCGAATATTTTCAGAGTACTCCCGAGGGAGACATCAAAAATATATCGGCAAATATTCCATGTGACCCCTTTTCCCATCTCTCGGATGGAGAATGATAAGGGGTTTATCTCGTCTACTCTACCAACTCAACAAGATCGGAATCTCCATCCAATATAGGCTAGTCTCCTTGTCATTAGAATGGCATGCTAAGAGGTCTTTCAGATCCTGACTCCTTTTAGATAGATCATTCGAGCTTGGAGGGTACGAGCGAGAGGAAGAAACTAGTGCTGAGGAAGAGCGAGAGGAAGAAACTAGTGCTCGGATGGAGGCAGACCAAATTACTATCTTTAAATGGAAAAACGCCCCAATCTAGCCCCATCTTGATGAGCGCCTAGAAAGCGACACTAATAACTTATAATTCTATCTGTAACTGTGTCCCTCTCGCAATGTATTGCAAAACGTTTATTTGCATGCCTCGTGTGTGTTCAGCGCCAATGATACAGTGGATAGTAATATACAAATGTCTACGCTGTAATCTTAGTGTCTACTCCATTCAACAGTGATGAAAGGGTATTTCGAAAGTGGCGGTCTTGTGTGTGTGTGTGTGTGTGTGTGTGTGTGTGTGTGCGGGGGGGGGGGGGTGGATGTGTATCCCCTCCCCTCGGGGGTGCTCTGGTCGTCTGTGACTCTATTTCTCTCCTCTTCTAGTCTTCCTTCTCTTTCTCACGCCTACTTCCCCTTCGCATTATTCCATCAATCGACAATGATAGGTCACAACTCACATTTGTTGTCTTTCTCCTCGACTTCCTTCTTCTTCTCATCCTGGAATAAAAATGATGATGAGACTGTCTTCTCCCTCTAATATCTCATGAGAGTCAGTTGTCATTCCCCCTCTCCCTCTCGCCGTCTCTCGTCTTCTTCCACTCTCTAATCTATCATCAAATGAATCCCCTTCTCACCTCCTTCCTCACATCCACTTTAGCCTTCTTCTGAACAACTTCTTCATCGTCTTCCTCTCCATTCTCTTCCTTATCAAGAGGTCGCTTCTCGGCCTGTCTCTCTTCCACAGCAGACATTTTTTTTCAAACTGGAATACGGTAGGATACGGTAGATGGAATGAACGAGACACGCAACAATTAATATAAATGGAGTAGATCAGAGGGAATTGAGTTGATATGGATCAGTCGTGGGGACTTGTTCTCTCTCGGCAGTATCCCTCCCCCCCCTAAGACTCCGCCCCTTTCTTGGGCGGAGTCCATTCACTCTTCGTCTCTCTACCCTCCCCAGTCTAGTCGTCTGGACGCTCTAGTTGAATCGAAGAGGAGAAGCGAATGGACAGCTACAGAGGAAAGAGGAGACCAAGAAACTAAGGAACGAATCGGAATAGACATAACACACTGTGTATTCACTGTATAATATTTATTTGAATCTACATTGGTTATACAATGGCGGCGAAAATCGCAACACTAGAATAAACATCTGACAATCATGGAAACAATTTTGATCTGGTCACGAAATTCCTACACACAGTTTATTACGTTAGTACTGCAATTGCTAAGTATTCTAAGACACGACGATTCTATCGGGTGAAACAGTTATTGGGATTGGAAAATACTTTAGTACCTACATCTGAGAGTTGAGCGAAGATTGTGAAAATATAAATTATTAATATTATAGTTCTGTTTGATTTAGATTTAGCGGGATCTCAGTATACAGGCATCTAGGGAAAAATGGCAAAGTGAACAAAGTAATCCGATAGTAATTCAAGAGATTGACATTCACATCTAGGGTACACGGGGAAGAGTCAATCTATGCCCATGGAATGAATTAGTACGGTAAATACATGGTAACTACTATGGAAGAACGGGAATATAAGATTAGCTAAACTGGCCGAAATTGGCGAAATCAGCAAAAGCAGAAGCAGTGTTTCCTCCTCCAAATGAAGGTTCGTTCCCAGAGAAAGGATCACTGCAAAGGGAAAAGATTATCTCTACTCATTCCACAGTCAATTAACGGCAACATGATTACATTAAATATTCCCTTCTCACTATCATCATATAGATATCATCATCTACATGTATGAAAAGGAGTTAAAAACATACGCATTAGCAAATGGATCAGAGTGGATAGGAGTGGCCTTCTGAACGGGGGGAGGACGAGGAGGGGGAGCCTTTCCCGTCCCTCCACCACCAAAGGCCGAGAAGGACTGAGATGGAGGAGCTGAGCCGAATGGATCTGAAATACACACTTAAGAAACATGGGAATATGGAGGGCGAATAGAAGTTGCACTCAATGGATTGAACACTAACCAGGAGGGACTGTCTTTCCTGTATAGACTGAGTTGTTCATGTAAGAAGTGGAGGGAGTATCAGCCAATGAGAATCGAGAGAAATCATGGAAGAGCATACTGCACTGCTCTCCCTTCTCCATCGCACCATCCAATTCCTGTATCATCAGTTCATACACTCATGTCCTCTATATGAAATTTAAACTTGACTTGGTTTACGGTTTACACAGGTTTCACAAAAATGTATTCTCCATAGATAGAGTAAGATTACAATTTTTTTTAAAAAGAAGTATGATAACTGACCCGAATGGCCCCATCGATAGTTGCATTCATTCTGGTTATCTTCTCTTTCTCCTTCTCGAGGGAAGTCGCTTCCCTCTCCAATCGAGATAGCTCTCCCACTGTTCCCTGAAATTTATGATTTGGAATGGGGCGTTTCAGAGCACACTCAGGAGGATGATAAATTCTTAAGCTGCTTTCAAAACACAGAGATCGAATACATCATCTCAATGTGAGTTGGTTTTCACTAAACATCAATTAGGTCTGTCTCATTCTCGCAGTGTTGCAGAAAAAAATACGACTGAAAAATAGTTCGTATCCCGCTCCCATCCCTCTGGAATACCTCCAATGAGTGTAGCTCATTCCTCAATTGTGCTTCTACACTGGCAGCTTCTCCCTCCAATCCACTCACGTCCTGTCTCAGTGCACCCATCTTGGCATCGTCCTCCTCAACAGACACACTCATCCTACATCTACCGTATCCCTCCACCTCCCCCCCCCCCTACTCACCTCCTTATTCTCAGTAGCTCTTTGGGTCTCTTCCATCAGATTCTCCATTCTCTTCGTTGTCTCGGCACTCTTTCTCTACTCGTCTCGGCTCCAGCGATCAGTCGATTCTTCTGATCATCCATCTCACCCAATCGTCTGCAGACAACAACATTATTCCATTCAACCCCCCTCCCCATCACTCCTTTTCTCTTATGACATCATAGTGTCTCACCTATTAGCCTCTGCCTTCTGCTTCTCCAATTGTTTAACAGTGGCTTCAAGAGTCTTCAACTCGACACTCAACTGTTTCATCTCATTCTGTTTCCTCTTCATCTCAGTCTCAATCTCTCCCATTTCTTCTTCTGCCTTTCTCCTCTCGTCTTCCATTCTGGTTATATCAGCCACTAATGTCATTGCCTCTTCATCATCTTCAAGAGGGGAAGTGGGTTGACTACCAGGGAGAGAAGGAGGGAGGGGCACTCCATTCGTGGTGGGAGTTCGCATTGAAGGAGGGATGAGATGGGAAGGAAGAGCACGAGGAAGATCCTCTCCAATGAAGAGAGACGATGGATCAGATAGAGGAGAAGAGAGAACTGCTCCAGAGACAACATCCCTGACTGATTCATGTCCACCAGGGCCCTGCAATCAATTCATCTCCTTTATTCCACTTCTGCCCCCTCCCCCTTCCCCCCTCTTCTTCCTCCTTCTCAACTTACCATGCATGGGCGAGCATATGTTGAGGTAGATTGGTGTTCATGAGGAATCCTCGACAGTCCATTCATTCACTAGTCCATCTCTATCAGTATCAAGAAGGGCAAAGTGATCAGCATAATCAGCCACTCTCACTGGCCATTCCCCATCCACTCCTCCCTCCGCAGCTCCACTACCTTGACCCTAAATCAATTTGATTTATACATACCAAATAAACATCACTAAATAGACTGATAAACTCAACAAGAAGGCAACATACAGTGTGTTGAGGAGTGAGAGAAGGAGGTCGTGGTGCCTGGACAGAATAGGGTCGATTGGGTGCTGTTGCTGCATGGGTCGGAGTGTACTGAGACATCTCATTCAGGGAGGTCACACTCCCAGTCCGAGAACCAAGAGTTCCTGATTAAGATATACGGTAGTGATACCCTACCAGGTTCAAGTTCCAAGTTTTTTTTTCCAAACAAGACGTTCCTTATGATGGACATAGCCATAGTATTCGACTTTTCTTGAAAACATTAAGTTAGTTTTATTTAGTTAAAACAACCAATAAACATTTTTTGACCAAGTACTAAATATTGTCATATAGGTTATAAAAAAAATTCAAACAAGATAATAAGTAGATTGATAATATAGAGGGTATAACTCGGGAAGTTTACCTGATGCACTCGCAACGGAGTTTCTTCTGGATAGCATTGACTTGGTGGAATGAATGAGATGATCGGGAAGTGAACGAGGAACTGTCTCTCCTTGCAGAGCTCTCAACAATAATGTTCATAACAGAGTATCCTAATCATTTTAAAGCAAAATATTATAATCAATAAATGAATGCTAGTACCTGTACACCAGATGGAGGGCGACGTTCATCTCGACTCTATCCAGGAATCCGTCCTTATCCTGATCAGCCAACTCCCATATCTTAGCCAGCATATTCGGATTGAGGCCCGAATTGAGAAGCACAGGGCGCACCTCAATGCCATCACTTAACAATTCCGATGAGAATGTCAAAGTACCTTTCCTCCGGGCAATTTACCGTTCTCGGGTTGTAGTGAGTCGAAAATTGCATCGTATTTAGCCTGAATGAACAGTATTTTGAACACACTAAATATTGAAACTCTTATATCAATCCTCTGGTAGAAATAATTAGCCTAACCTGATCAGTGGGTGATATTCCCCATTGGACAACTGCTCCTCCCCCAGGAGACATTCCAACAGGAGGCATGGGGGAGATACCTCCTAGAGAGGGAGGGCCAAGAGGAAGGCCAAGACTAGCAGAAGATGGAGATTGACCACTCTTAATGGAAACGATCATTCGACTGATTAGACTTTGAGGTAAGAGAAGTAAGGAAGGACTGTAATTACTGAAGTTCGGAAAGTTAAATACGAAGAATATTACATTAGTCAACATGGGATATCATTCCTCAAAAGGTGTTATGAATTGGACGAACTTGAGCAGCAGCGACCAGTTTGAGGGCGATGAAGACTCCTCGCTTGTCTAGATAGCCTCTCTTCGCATAATCCGCCTCTTCCCATATCTGAAATAAATACATACATTCAAGACCATGTTTAGAGTGTCTGAATGGGCGAACTCTAGAAGAAAAGAGAGCGCTGACCAATCCGAGTAGTTGGGTAGGCAGACCAGAAGTCTTTAGCAACTCAACGACGTTACCAGAAGTAACGATCCCCGTTCCCGATGGATCCAACTCAAAAAAATAATTGCATGTGTCTTCCCGTACTAGTACCACAATATCCAAAGCCAAACAAATGGTAAGGTTGGAATGGTAGGAGTGTGACTCACTCGTTGATAAACTGATTCGTAGAAGGGTCCATGAGGGTGCACTAGCTGGTTGAAATCGGCCATCCCCGAATCCCGTGCGCGCGCAAGAGGAAGCTATCCTAAAATCTTTATTCATACTAGAAACTTAATGCATCTACGTGAAAAACAAGAACGGATCGCGAGGCAAGAACATCGACACAACACTGATTCAATTTTCGGAATGAGAATGGAATGGTAGACGATGTGTTCGACGAGTGCTCCTTCTTCTTCTCAACGTTTACTCCTTCTTGATGGGCTTTCCAGCCTCCCACTTGGTGATTTTGACGGTGGCGGACTGTTTCTTAGCGGCCTCCTTGCCGGCGTCTCCCTTGAGGCATCTTCTAGTGACTTGAGCAGCAAGCTGCGAGTATCTGACGTAGTTAATTCCAACTGAGCGCCAAGCGACCATCTTGAGAGGAGTGTAAGAGTGAGTGGGCTCTAAAATGGAAAAGATGGTTATTAAAGCATATACTTGAACAGCATGAACAGAGTAGGCGGAGATAATTGGAGAAGGCGAAAAGAAGAATTTACAACGAAAAATCAATAATGTTTCGTGCCAAAAATTGAAAAATCGGCCGGCCAAATTCCCAAATGATCACACGGCACTCTGGCCGCCGATAAAGACAAGCGGAAATATTCATCAGGGGAAATCAGGAAATGCGCGCGGGCCCTCAAAAATGATACACGTTACCGTAATATATTCAAATCACCCCACACCGGTGTCCCTGATTCGCACGTTACCGTAACGTAAAACGTGCCAAATAAGGGACATCGGTGTGGACAATTTAAATTAACTACGGTAACGTGAAAATCATGCATTGTGAACCGCGCGATCGTGATTCAGCCAACTTTGTTAGGGTTGAATTGTAGGAAACTTATGCAGAAATGCACACTTGCCTTATGGAGGCCGTGTAATCATGAAACCGGAGGCATTTCGTGGTGGGACACTTTCAAATGTTTTTAGTTGCTATTTTTATTTTCTATGTTATTTTCCCTAATATAAATAAACAGAAAATTTATGGGGTAGAAATAATGAGGACATCGTGTGTTCCAAGACGAATTTTCTTACAGAAATGCTCTTCAAAGCTTTCACGAGTATCGATAACTGATTTTTCAGTATCTTCTTTCTGAAAATTTATACTTATAATCGATAATTGAATCCAATTAAACATGGAATTAATTTTACTTGTGAAATTTTACCGGACGTCATCAGCTTACTCAAGGCATACTGTAGGCAGAATTCAAGGGTGCACGTTTCTGATTTCACTTTATTTATTTTATTATTGTTTTTAATTGTTTTAATTAGTTTAATTAATTAGTAAAACAATCTTTTTAAAACATATAAATGGCGCTAAGAGTCGTGGTGAAGCAAATTCTTCAAAAATATTTTTTATCTTTCGGTGTATGTTTTAGCGTAAACAATCCGCTGGATGTTGTCTCTGCTAATGAGTGATAGGAACGTCCTAAGAC
>BTSX01000002.1:18392890-18427787 GCA_036245825.1 Pristionchus entomophagus | reverse complement strand
GTATAGGAAGAAACGGCTGAATGGATGATGATTACCTTCCATTCTCATCACATACATTATACCCAACATAGCACATAGAATGGAATGGGGACGGGGGACAACTCCCATTGTCACACTTGTAACAACTCCCAATTGACCCTCAGATATAATGGCAAGATGAGCTAGAAGAAGAGGCATTCATTCATCCTAACTACCTTTCTATTCACCAGAATGGAGAGAAGTATTGTCCTTCCTCAATCTCCCCCCCAGATTCAGAATAGTCCCTTGCCCATCTACCTTCAATCCATATGCTCGTCTATCGTACTCTGCTAATTTGTACTCACTAAAGTACAGCCAAGAAGATGGGAATGGATACTTCCATATCTGAGTAGTCGAATGCCTCCTGCTCCCGCAGCGATGCATCCTCCAATCTACCATAATCCCATCGATTGACATCCATCATCCTACAGTATACCTGACAGCTTCCCTTCGCTCCGAGATCCAGGGGCATCATGAATCCATGTTTGGCCAATCGATTATCAGCATCTGCCAGAATGAAACCAGCATCGAGAGTGAGGACTCCTGAAGAGAATATTTGAGAACGGTAGAGAATGAATCGATACCAGATGATGATTCCAAATGGAAGTGATTCTTAATTCTACTAGTGGATAGTACAATTTCATCATAAATAGGAGTGGCTCCTCCAACAAGTCCTGTGTTCCCTCCCTTCAATCGGACGATTACGGTAGGAACGGGGGATTACTATTGTACCTGTACTACAACCGCAATTCTCTTCTCTGCGCAATACTTAAGAATAGCAGAAGTCTCCTCAGTCGAAGAGAGGAGGAGAACACACTCACTACTTCCTGTTTAGATCGATTGAATACTCTAATGTCTCATCTACCTTCCGTAATCATACCTTTCATCTGTCTAGTCCAGTCTGACGTGTAGTTGTCGATTTCCTTTGTAATATGAGGCCGTTTGCGATAGGGTCAACAAGTGCCGAGAACAGGCCAAAAATCGGATATGCTGAAAACTCGGTCCAAGGGGTAATTTTTGATTCTGAATCGACTGGCGTTTTCAGTTTTTCGATCTGAGCCTTCTGAATCCCGCCACGACCCGACGTCGATTTGGCCAAAATCTTGTTCTGCGATAAAAACTGTACCGGGAGTTGTCGAAATGGCAAATAATCTCGCGTACCCAACCAGAATTTGATGCTCTTTCGAATGAGCTTTGGGCGAGATTCTATCTTTTTTCGTTTTCGAGAAAATGCAACTTTTTGACTCCTTTACTAGAGCGAGTAGTGGAATATACTATTCGAACCGCCTTGTGACGTAGATTTGAATGGTATATACATGTCTGGGGTTTAAAGGTAAGCAAATATAACTTTTGACCCTTTTTAAGTTTAAAACTGATTTTTTTGTCGAAAAATAATCGATGTGATCATAAAAAATAGTGCAAAAACACATTTTTAGAATAGTATATTCCACTACTCGCTCTAGTAAAGGAGTCAAAAAAGTTGCATTTTCTCGAAAACGAAAAAAGATAGAATCTCGGTCAAAAGCTCATTCGAAAGAGCATCAAATTCTGGTCGGGAAGGCGAGATTAGTGGCCATTTCTACCATTTCCGGGGCAGTTTTTATCGCAGAACAAGATTTTGGCCAAATCGACGTAGGGTCGTACCGGGATTCGGAAGGCTCCAATCGAAAAACTGAATACGCCAGTTGATTTAGAATCAGAAATTACCTCTAGGACCGAGTTTTCAGCATATCCAAATTTTGGGCTTTTCCAAACCCCCATCGAACATTATTGATTCTATCGCAAACGGCCTCATATATATATACCAGTGGCATCCCCCGACTACGTCGGACACATACACCTCTAGCTGGGTTCAGCGTTTCGCGCTTCACATATAAGCTTATATCGCGTAATCTTACATAGTTTCATAATCTTATTCATGAATACCGGACGACCGTACTAAAAGTTGACGGGACGACCATACACCGACCAACAAACAAACGTTTGCGCTTTGTATATAGTAATGATATATATATATATATATATATATATATATATGTATATATTTTCCTTGTTAGTATACTAACGTTAATATAAATAACCTTTGTTTTGACGTAGTCTTTCCCCACTGTTTTTTCGAAGAATGAGAGGTCAGAGGATGAAATTCTGGCGAAATTCCCTCGAGAAAGGGAATTTCCAGCATATTTAATGAGAGATAACTCATCTAGAATGAAATTAAAATATAAAATAAAATAAAACGAAAGCATCTCCTGTACCCGGAATCAATCCGATTGTATTAAGATAATACTCGAGTGATAGAGAATAGAATCATACTTGTTTATAATCATTATTCACAACAACAGAAACCGTAATGGGGGAAGGAATATGAATTTGTTGGGAAGATCATGTACAGTATCGACAATAAGTCTTGACCCAAAAATTCAAAATGGTGTAACTTTCAAACCAGATGGGCGATGGTTCTGAGGTTTTGACAGATGACAGTACATATACTCATGCATATGCTCACTGTGTCCGACCGTAATACGATTTCGCAATATTGCATGGTGATGACGCAATCATGGCAAGGTTTTTCATGGTTGAATATTTGATCTACGAATTTTCTCTCAGTATTCCTACTCGGTGTGATAATAGAAGGGCTCAATACCTATTCGATGAAAATATGTACTCATGGGAGAATGACGTACAGTGGCTTTAGACTGGCTCAAAGTAGAGTCCCGAAAAAATGAATTTTCGTTCATAGACATGTTAGAGACTCGTTCAAAAGCTCAAAATGATCCTTACCACAATTCCTGATGATCCCTAAATTTTTATAACGATAGCGATTGCTCTTAGTTTGACCTCAGGGCACGAATTTTTCACTTTTTCACATAATTTTTTTCTCCCTATTTTGGATGATCACAGTTCCAAGGCTGGACAGGTTTGGTGCAAATCCATGGAATATAAGATTCCCAACTTTTTAGAGCATTTGGATAACTTTCCCGCCCGCGGCAACTGAAAATCCGAAGTCAATCGATTTTCAATCCAAAAAATAACCGTGATACCCCCATCATTGGTCGAAAAAAATTTTCTCTCAGAAATTCCTGAGTAATTTTTGTCTGGCATATTTTCGTGTGCTGAATTCGAATTTCGATAAGAGAGCCAATGATATCATCAATGAAAAAAGTTAAAATTCAGTATGTCGAAAAATAGCCAATTTTGAACATCTATTGACCTCGGATTTTCGGTTGCTGTGGGCGGGAAAGTTATCCAAATGATCTAAAAAGTTGTTAATAGTATATTCCATGGATTTGCAGCTAACCTGTCCAGGAAAGACCTTTGAACAAAAATCGGCCTTGGAACTGTGATAATCCAAAATAGGGAGAAAAAAATAATGCGAAAAAGTGAAAAATTCGTTTCCTGAGGGCAAATTGAGAGCTATTGTTATCAAACTTTGGGGATCATCAGGAATTGTGATAGCGATCAATTTGAGCTTTTGGACGAGTCTCTATCGTCTATGAACGAAAATCCATTTTTTCGGGACCCTAATTTGAGCCAGTCTAAAGCCACTGTACGTCATTCTCCCAAGAGTACATATTTTCATCGAATACGTATTGAATCCTTCTATGATCACACCTAGTAGGAATACTGAGAGAAAATTCGTAGAGCAAATATTCAACCATGAAAAAAAATGCCATGATTGCGTCATCACCATGCAATATTGCGAAATCGTATTACGGTCGGACACAGTGAGCATATGTATGAGTACATGTACTGTCATCTATCAAAACCTCAGAACCATTGCCCATCTAGTTTGAAAGTTACACCATTTTGAATTTTTGGGTCAATACTTATTGTCGATACTGTAGTATATCAATAGTCTTCAAGGACATCATCCAAATGTTCGTTGTGCACTTTGACATTGGTCCTTCTCTTAGCCTGTTTCCTCTTTGGAGGACCAGCCATATTCTTCTTCGGGGCAAGATCTCTCATTGTGTCGATACCTGAATGGACACTATGAATCAGATGAATGAAATGAAAGAGAATGGAATAGTACAGTGATAGGAAATGGGAAGAAGGAAGGAAGGAAGAGAAGGGACTCACCATGTTTCACTAGATATTCCTCAATCTTCTTCTCATCCAAATGATCAACAGAGACCATCCTCCAGAGTGATTTAAAATCTGGATTGTACAAATTAATTATGTCCCGGTCAGTGATTGCCGAACCGTCATCAACCTCAAAGTTGGTGTACGGATCATTCCAGAATATAACCTTGTCCTTTCTCTTGTTCACTTGAGTCGGAATAACTATTACTTCGCTACCGAGACTCTATAAAGAATGTTAACATGATTTGACTAAATATTAGTGTTGCCGTTTCGGGTATCGGGTACCCGATTTTATCGCGCGCAAAACGGCCCCGAGATCGGGTACCCGACGAGAGGGAGCGCGCTTGCTCTAATTACCCGACATTTGCGAGGGAGGCGTCGGGTACCCGACATTTTCTCACGCGCCTTTGCTCCATTCTTGCAGCGCAGCTCCGTGAACGGAGCTTTAAGATGACGCATGGTGTCTGACTGGCACGCCGACGCAGGCAGGTTCGACTCCCGCCCGCAGGTGATGTTTTGCAAGAGGTAGAGAAAGGCGCGCGCCCCAACCACTAGTCTCCGTCAAGCGTGTAATTATATTTTAACGCCGTCTTATGATTCAACTATAAACTGAATCAGTGAATGTTGAAACATTGACATATGTGTACGATATATAACTGAACTGTAAACATCCAAAATAGGGTTATGTGATAAAGTGAAAATTCGTCTTTTTCTTGTCCTATGGCGCGCGCTAGACGAGACGGGTAAGCGAAACGGGAGAGGGGAGGCACTTGGACGGACAATCGAGAGGAGGGCTAATTCCGCTTAGGTCAAAACGGAATCATAATTAGCAATGTTTTTCGGTGCTTTCCCAAAAAACGACCCAGATCGTTGGCAAAGTGAAAAAAATTTCCCATAGCCTGAGAAGTTTGTTCATGCAACTGAAGTGGTTTAATGAAAATATTCATTACATTAAATCGACAGTTCTGAAGCCGCTGATCATTGAAATGTGAATAGATTTCATGAAAAATTCTTTTTTGAGCAGTAAGAGCGCTTCAAAAAACGGGCACCATTGGAACCGCATACAGTAACCGCCGGGAGCGCATGGCGGAGACTAGTGGTTGGGGCGCGAGCCTTCTTCTACCATCTTGCAAAACATGGTCGATCGTGGGGCTCGAACCGGCAATGTAGCGGACTTCAGTCAGACACCATAACCACTATCGTAGCTTCAAAACCAACCGAGTTCTTGTGTTTTTAGTGGAAAATCGGTCCAGAAACGTCCAAAAACGGGCAGTTGGAGAAACATTCGAGAGGAGGGCTAATTCCCCGTAAAGGGACGGTCTTAGGTCAAAATGGCATCATAATCAGCGATGTTTTTCGGTGATTTCTCAATAAACGGGTTCCTTATAACTAGAAAACAAACCGAGTTCTTGCGTTGCGTTGTGCGCAATCGGTCAAAAAGACGAAAATCGGGCAGTTGGAGGGATATTCGAGAGGAGGGCTAAGGGGACGGTCTTACAAGGGAATGATCTCATGACACATATCCTGATCTTCACGAAAGTTTGAAGGTAGACTAATTCGACTATTTAAATAACAATGGCGTTGTCAGAATTTCCCACTAAAGCCGTTGAAGCGAGATAGCATTTTCGGTAGTATTTAACTGGGATCTAACGCAGCGCTTTCAAGGTCGGCGGTGGCCGAGTGGTGTAGGCGCTTGACTACTAGCCCAGGGGACGCTGGTTCGAATTCCGCTCAATGCTTTTTTTGTCTTGCTGGTTTTTCCAATCTTTCTGCAACTTGCAAGCAAGAGCAGTGTTGATTTTTATCGGATTTTCAAGCAGGGAAATGTGAAGAAGACATATTTTTTCAAGATGAATTTTTTTCGACTTTGGCTATTTTTCACCATGTGGTCCCCCCTTTGGTCTCTTTTTGGGTCGAAAAGTAGAACGCATGAAACTTCCGTATAAAAAAGTTGTGATCACATTTCCTTATTCATTCCTCATTTTTGGGGCATAACTTTTTTCTTTCGAAGTTTCATGCGCTCTAGAGAGCAGATTCGGTTTCTTCGTGCAAAAATACACCATAAACTCCTATAGAGACATCATTCAGAGAATCCCTTGCCTCCCTTCAGATATTGTCGGGTACCCGTAACCCGAACCCGATCAGTCATCCCTACTAAATATGATGTGATATTTTACTTCGAGTGTCTTTTCTGCATTGGGAATGCACTCCGAGAGGTCAGACAGAAGAATTCCTCCTTTCCCATCTTGATACTGTTTCACTAACACCTACAACTATCGGTTGTCTGATACAAGCTTCCTTCAAGCAAACCTTGATGAGACTAGTCTTTCCCTTGATCGGATAGGGAGGTTTGAAGACGAATTTGACCTCATCAACGACAATGAGACGAGGATTCTTAGGAAGAGCCTGATAGTAGAAAGCGTCACGAGCTAATGAAAAGTCAATTTCTCACCTCTCGTAACCATTGCTCACTTTTCTTGCTCAGATCAAATACTTGAATTTCCTCGAGAATCTCATTCAGATTAAGAGCCCAGTCACTATTTATATTACTTAGTCGGCGCTTCTGAAATGATACCATTGATTAAGTAGTATAACGCTTTATCCATACATATATATAAAGCGCAAACGTCTGTTGGTATGTTCGGATTGCGAAATCGGAAGCATGTAAACAACGCTTCCCCTCCTCTCCGTCTCTCTTTTCGATTGCGAAATACGGCTATAAAAAGGGGGGAATTTACCTTCATGTAATCAACGATCTTGGCCATTGTGGAGAAATTGGCAGAGTTAGCGATCGCATTACTATTCGAATAATCGACTTCCACTGAGAAAACGAATACTATTAACAAAATAAAGAATAAATAACAGTTGTCCAGGGCCTTTGCTCCAGTGTCTTCTGTCTTGTGCGATGACTTCTTTTTTTTCTTCTTCTTCACCTTAAAAGAACGCATTTTACATTAAGTCATCTTAGTATTATGATACCAAATATTAATAAATCTCAATCTTAAAAATACCAGCAAAGCCAAGAACTTCGCTTCCTACTGTGAATCGAGTGCAAAATAAGAATGCGTGAGACAGCTCACACACTCACATGATGCAGTTTACTGAATGTCTTACTTGTTCCGAGTCGTAAGTGCTGTATTCTGGCTGATGTGGTCTTAACTGGACTGCCGACGTGGTCGAGGCGGCCTTCATAAAGGCCGCCTTCGACTTGAGAAGAGAGGCATCCATCTTTCAAGGAGAAATCACCTGAAGATTGCAATAAGACATCAACCCAGTGATAGCAGTGATAAGCACGAAAAGTCATAGAGAAACGCACGACTAAATCTGACAACAATAGAATAACAAAATGGTACGCAATTGAGAAATACATTAATTTCGCAAGAGCTCTTGAAAGCAAATGTGAGCGGGCGACAAAAGCCCAACCGACAAAAGCACAACGTGGTATAGTTCGGCAGGGAGTTGGCAAGGTTCAATGAAAGTTGTCTCATTGAATGTAGGGTAGAGACAACCGAACCGGAAAATTTTTGACTCAGAGCCGGGAAATGGTGTGTCTCCGGGAGAAACGTCGAAATTCCCGCGAATTCAAATTTACACTAAATTTTGCTCTCCTTTGAATTTATCGATTTAGGCGAATGCTCCTCTTTATTTATTTGAGAAATGTGAAGCTCGCATCACAAATATTCACATATGAAAATATTTCAAAATTCTACCATCCCGAAAGTCTTTAATTTTGATTGCGAAATTCCTGGTTTTTGGGTTTTATTGGATAGAAATCGTTTCAAGGGATGCGCCTCTGACTTTTTCTTATTGATTAGTTCTACAACCGTTAATTAAGCTTTGTGCAAAAATAAAAATAAATCTGTCATCCCGAAATGTATTTTATAAGGGCGTTGCACTTTTGAAAGAATCATATGCGTTTATTTTATCGATTCCCCATTTCTCATTATTGTGAACTTTTAACCTACTTCGAAAGGAGTGAAATACGTGTCTTTCTTATAGATTTGGTACGTATTCCACTATTTCGAGTGTTCAAACTCAAAGATACCGTATACCTTACATATGATCGTGCTAATTACTTGTGGTGTGTCTAAAAAACTGACTATGTGATTATCAATTATCAATTACGCCATCATATTCCACTTATAAACTCTATGAAAAATTAAATCTAAATGTTTGAAATTTACAAACATTGACACATTTATCAAGGAGTGACCCACCGAACGTTTCGTGCAGGACTGCACCACAAGGGGCGGAGCTTAGACGGGTAGGTCAGAACTCGCTGATTTAATTTTTTCATAAAAATCTGAGTAAGTTTAATGAATTCTGCACTCCCAATTACCCAAATGCACATGGAAAAGAAATTTTCTACTAACTTTAAAAATTTTATATGGTGGTCCCTAGACCCTGTTTGAACACCGCCTTTTAGTCATATATTTTGACTTCCACTCAAGAGCCTGATTGTACACAGTCAGCTTTTTTAGTATTGATTTAGGGTAGATATGTAAATCATCATTGCGTTATCCTTCGAGCACTTTTCGAACGAGTTTCTATTTCTCTTTTCATGTTTAAGTGGTTTAGGACAGTCAATTATCATTTTCAAAAACGTTCGATTCGATCTATATTGCTTATTCTTAGTTGTTATACCTACTTTCATATTTAAGTTTATATCCATACCTGTGTCAGAGAGTTCTCTGGCGGCGTCCCGTTCTCCCTCTCCCTCGCCTCGCTCTAACCCGGCTTGTCTAGCGTGCGCGCTCTCTTGGTAAACAAGGTCGCGAGGAGGGAGAAAAGGGCGCGGCGACCCGTCCTCTCCCTCTCAAGAGAACGGGTCGCTGCCTCCAGAGATTCCTCTAGAGGAAAGCGCGCTCAGGTGTGTTTATATCAGATCGATGAACTCCCCGACACCGTGTTTACGAGACGAAGAAGACTTAAAAGTGATATTAATAACAAAGGACATAGGGAAAAGGCTCACAAGAGCAGGCGCTCTCAGGTAAGTCGTGGTGGTTCGATGATCCCTTAATCTACCGTTGTTCAGATTCTTCGCACAATATGGCAAAGTCAAGAATTGTTGGATTCTCTCACACGATAATATGGCCTGTGGGGTGTATACAACTGAAGAAGATGCAGAGGAGGCTAGTTATTCTTTTTAATAGTGTGACGGTTCAAACGTGAAATGCCTGTTACAGGCTCTCAAAGTTGGAGGGACCGTAGTTGATGGTGCGTATTGCAATGTTACAACGTTCAAATCAGGAAATCGCAAGGTACGACGTTCTTTAATTTATCTGTAAGTAAACTACACATAGTGTGCACCATTTTTTCCAGGTCTACATCAATTCATCGATCATATCTGAGAAATTCCTCATAGAGTACTTGGAGTTGAATTATGGCACTGTTCTACGAGTGGAATGGCCCGGAAATCTAGCCTGCTTCGTCCTTTTTTTGGTAATATATAAGCTGATTCGAATCATGAATATACAATGTCGCAGAACGTGGATGCCGCAGTTAAATGCCGCGACAGGGAGCATACCATCTGTGGACATAAAATATTTGTGAGGCCCGGCAATACTCCGGGATCGAAGCATTACAAAGAAAAGACAAACATGTATCATGTGCCTACGTTGGTTTTCAAATTTTTCTTGAATTGCTGAATTTACTCGCTTGGAAAGCTTATCAAATGGTTACATTCAAGAATTTTGAATAACATAAAAATGCACCTAAAAAGTATGCAATCATTGAGTGTTCAGATCGGATAATGTATAATAAGGAAAGTGAGACAGATATGAAAGAGAAATCCCAAAAATGAAAGTGAGACAAATACGAAAGTGAGACAAAAATGAAAGTGCGACAAAAATTAAAGTGAGACAAATATGAAAGTGCGACAATGATGAAAAAATCTCAAGCTCAGATTACGGCTGATTTTGGATGTTCTTTTTTATATTTTTTAATAGTTGTTATTATTAAGACGGGAATTCGGTAGTTTGCAAGCATTGTGGCCTCTGGCCGGAAACGTTTCTATAGCAATGATATCCAGAAGCCCATTCTGGAATGCTCGAAATGATATTTGTTGTTGTAGCCTCGGCCAGGGAGTACATGGTTGTCGAGGTAAAAAGGTCGAAAATGATATTTTCTCAAACGATAGGGATAGACCCAATTAACCTTTTGCTTCACTTTAGGGGTGCTCAGAGGATCAAAAATATTTGTTCTGATTGATTACTACTCGCTGCAAAGTCCAATGTTTCGACTTCACATTTTATTTTTTTAGGGAATCCGAATATCGGCATTAGAGATCTTGAAAGTATGAAAGAACAAAGTTACGCTTGAAAACGGTCGAAATCGAGCATTTTTTGGGTTTAACCGAATTAAAAACGTAAGAATAAATCACAGAACCGCTCATTGAAAATTGTAAGCTATTGTAAGCAAATCAACAGTCCCACGAGTAACGGTATTACCTGTAGAATCGATAGTTTAACTAAGAGGGCGGCTTTGCTCTTATTCAATGTTCATTTTGACAATGAACACTCAGAAGTAAGGGCAAAAATTTGAAAAAATTCAATAAAGCTGCAGCTATTTATTTGTTCTGAATTTGTAACGATAGTAGACTTAACACCGTATTAACGTTGCTGAGCATTTTAATCTTACGATATATTTTTGAAAAAAAAAAAACTGAAATGTGAAGTCCAAAAATCGGACTTTGCAACAATTAGTAATCAATCAAAACAATTATGTTTAAACATCCGAGCACCCCTAAAGTTACGCAAAAGAAAAATTGGGTTGAGAAAATATCATTTTTCGACCATTTTACCTCGAAAATCATGTTACTCCCTGCCTCGAGGCAACAACGACAAATTGGTCATGGTTTGTGCATCATTGCCCAAGACCCTCCCAGCATTCCAGTATGTGCTTCTGGTTCTAATTGCTAGAGGAACGTGACCGGCCAAAGGCCAAAATGCTTGCAAATTACCGAAATCATGTCTTAATAATAATTACTATTAAAATATAAATAAAACATCCAAAGTCAGCCGTAATCTGAGCTTGAGATTTTTTTTTCATTTTTGTCGCATTTTCATTTCTATCTCATTTTCATTTTTGTCCCACTTTCATATTAGTCACACTTTCATTTTTGCCGCACTTTCGTATCTGTCTCACTTTCATTTCTGGGAAGAGTCCTTCAGATCCAACTGGCAAAATCCGCAACAACAAGTTACAAAATCTTCTTTTTCTGGTCTTAAAAAAGTGGATTGTGAGTGTACTCGTTTATTTCCTCTTTCTTAATCGATTGATTCAGTGTCCTCTATGTCTTCTCTTGGAATCTTTAGTCGAAATACTTTCCTGAACCCTCGTCCTTCTCTATCCTCAGTAAGTAGTGACTCCTCGACTGACTCTTCAACTCATTCTCTCAAATGGGTAGATACTGTATCCTAAATTGGACATGATTGATCTTATCCTTCCAGTCTCCTTCCTGCAATACGAATCCGATCAACTGTCATCTCCTCCATCAAATGAAAAGTTCATCCAGCGTTGTATTCACATGTTTTTTAAACTGCTTTATTCAGATCTCTCACTCGAAGAAAAGAATGTTAGCAAGAAAAATAAGAAAGTCTCGGATACTCTTCTCGATTGGCGGAACGGGCCGGGTGCTGAGGTCCGTTAAACTTCCAATCTACTCCTAGGGTGTTTGGATTTATCGTGGGGTGATGCTTAAAAAGTTTTGTTTTAATACATTTTTTTTAAAAAAGCTATTCATATTATAAGATTGTTTTGAGTATGGCTTGGTAGTATCAATTACACAATGAAACTGTAGTTAATCTGAACTCTTTCTTTGTTTCGGAAAGTCCTATAGTTTACTTATGACTTATACTTTTGTGATTGCTCAATTCTCTTCTCTTTTAAAGGACTATAAGGAGAGTATGTATTGTAGAGAGTGTCTCCCACACGAGTGATATCCGCCCTTGATGAGAAGTTGATGCGATTGGAGAAGAAGAGGAAGGAACTCAATCTACCTGATTTCAATCCGTGTGCCCACTATTCGAGAGACGAAGAGGGATTCCCAATTCATCACAATGGACAATATGTGAGTTCATTTTGAGATGGACAACTAATCATCATTTAAATATTATATATCGATCCGTATCGATACTGTTTGATTATTGTTTTTCCAGGTGCATTCGATTATGAAGGATGGAAGATTCCGAATTAAGGAGGATAGGGTTCACGTTTCCTTCAACACAGAGAAGAATATAATGGAGATTTTCGAACGTGCTGAATACGAATATTCCTTCTTCGGACCGATTAACCCGACGAATAAGAGGTACGCTACATTCAGTCCATGCACGCTTCAGTATGTTTCCAGTGGAATCGTTCAATATGATGATGAAGAGATCGAAGGATGGGGTAATGAGACGGATGAGCAGGAACCCAAGAGAATTATGCCAAGAGGTACGATAGATGATAGTGTTGGAATAAGGTTATATTGACTGTACAGAAGGATTCCCTCATGATATCCCATGGCCAATCAATTTCCCGACGATGCCTCACCATTATCCCTTGATGGACAACTGTACTTTCCCCAACGATTGTGCCTTGCTCCTCAGTAGTAAGTTAAAGTATGAGTAGATGAGCTATTAGTCCATTCTATCTCTCATCGGGGAATCTCTTGCAGGCACAAAGAGGTATGTGAATCATCTGGAGGATAGATGGAAGAATACGAGACAGGACCTCTTTCTCACCCAATTCGCTTCTTTCCTCAGAGTCAGTACATTAAATTTGTGTTCAGTACAGTGCCTAACATAAGACGTGTTGATAGTGTATCAGATAGATGACCAATACTACAGTTTATTTCTCTAAAAATCAGATATATGCAATATACAGACTGAATGCACCGTGTGCGCTACTAAACTGGAAGGACCAAAGAAGTTCACCCATTTAATCACGAACCCCCATCTGTCGAATGTGAGTTTTCGTTTAATCCCGGTTCCGAAATAATATAGATTGTATTAATCGATTGATAATGATGATACTCTCAGCTCAATGATAGGAACGTGAAGTATACAGCTTCTGACTTCATTTTTTGGCACACTCTACTCCTCAAAAACTTCGATAATGGAGGGAAAAGGAGATAGTGCCATCAACTACAACTGCATCCATCTCGATCTATAAGCTCGGCGGAGACGAACCTCTTCCCATTAGAACGTTATTCCCGTTGTTAAGTTTTCACGTGTATTGCCTTCTTTTTTTCAGCTGTAATTATTTAAACATTGTGCATTAAGAAGATTGTTTATTATTCAGCTCGGATTAGACATGTATTGCAAATAGATAAAGATAAACTTTGATCTCAATCTACTTGCACGAATTCATCCTCGATGTCGCTTTTTCCATTGAAGAATTCAGCTATTAGTGATCTGAATGTTTCATTCATAATGAGAAAAAAAAATAGGAAGGAAGTGTTTAATTCTCAAACCGCCCTTCTTCCTTATGCAGTACCTGTCGATAGACGTAGTTACAGGCGTTAGCCCAGCATTGAAAGTATAGTTCAGACCTTTAATGTGAACGATTATTGATTTCGAGATAGAAGAGCTCACTTGGGAAAGAATTGATTACAGTTTGAATGCCATTCTCAATGTGAAGGCAGAACGATGAACTGGACAGAAGGGGTGGGAAAGGGAGGATGGACGAAACGGATCGAGTCATGGCTTTACTCCAACTAACTTCATCTCTGATCGATGCAGTCGAGTATAAAGGGTCAGAGTGACTGGGATTGAGGGGTCGAGAGATCTTGATAGGATCACAACGAGGAACAGAGGAAGGAAGAACCGCGAAACTGAACTTGAACCGACGGTTGTCCATGAAATCGGCGGGTGTCGTGGGTGGGGCTAAAGTTCAGAATAACATCGAACTCACTGGGTTTTTTGACTCACTTGGCCCTTCAACCTTACAGATCTGTATTATATCCTTCTTGGATGATGAGAGGTTGAAAGCGGGTCGACGGGCACTCAATTTCTTCGGCATCGGAGATTCATTAGATAATGTGGCTGCAGCCGCTGGATAAAATAATGCTAGCAATCAATGACGGATTTCGATGCCGTGGATTGAAAACGCCTTCTCTCTTACAGCGTCGGATTTCGGAGGGCAAGTGGCACAGTGACTTTAAATCTTCCCGGAGGTTCATACTTGGTGGTTAGAGGTGCGTAGGGGTGGGATACACTTCAGCCGGAAAATCTTTGATCTTTCATATCGAGAATTTTCAAATTGAGATTCACCTCTCGTGTTATATATCATTCGGAAGAACATCAAAAGTTATGTAGGAATCCAAGTTTGTGAAAGTCTGAGACCTATAGAAATTAAATATGTTGTGTGAAATTGGACGCTGAATCAGATGGGATGTGGGAGGTACCGAAATCATACTTTACCCCGAAAAAACTATCGCCCAATCGTCGACGCAGGTTCGATTCCGCCTCCTCACATGAAATATTTGCAATCTTTTAGGGCAAAAATTTATGTTTCTTTTTTTTCTTCATTTATATGCATTTTCGAAATATTCAGATGTTTTTTATATGCTATCTATTGAAAAAAACTCGGTTCTCGGTAGACTAAAAAATGGGGGGGGGGGGGGGACGACTGAGCAACGACATTTGGGCAACGGGAAATCCCTATAGTCATGTTTTTTTTTTTAAAATATGACCTTTTCCACCCTGGTTCTGGTTCCTGGTTCCATTTTTAGGTCAAAAAAGTCATAATCGTAAAAACATATCACAATAGGATTTTCTGGGGTGTTTTCGCACGTAGAAACCGAATTTGTATGTTATAGATAATGAAAACGCGAAAGAAAAAAGTTGTGCTCGAAAAACTATTAAAATCGAAGGTTTTCGATGCTAAAATAGATGAGAAACAACTTCCCACACTGATATTGCCCTCATCCCATATATTAAAATGGTCACAAAAACAAGCTCTTTCTACTACATAAGTATTGTTTGCGCCCTAGCAATATTTCAAAAAGCGATCATAACTGGGTAAACGTTTCATTTTGTAGAGAATTAAATTCTGGTCGAGAACGCGAGATTTATTGCCATTTCGACCCTTTCCGGGGCAGTTTTATCGCAGAACAAGATTTCGGCAAAATCGACGTCGGATCGTACCGTGATTCAGAAGGCTCAGATCGAAAAACGGAAGGCCAATCGATTCAGAATCAAAAGTTACCCCAGGGAGCAACTTTTCAGCATACGTTATGTTTTTCATGTTCCACACGCTGGTGGCCTTTTACTGACTATTAGGCGAACGGGCTCATATATAAATTCCAGGAAGAGGAAATCGTTGGGAAGTGGTGCATGATTTTTTCAAAATTGAAAATTTGTGAAATTTTGACATTTTTCAACTTTAATCTATATGTTTCAGACTTTCACAAACTTGGATTCCTACATAACTTTCGAATGATATATAACACGAGAGGTGAATCTCAATTTGAAAATTCTCGATATGAAAGATCAAAGATCAGCTTTTGGGGTTAATTTTCCGGCTGAAGTGTATCCCACCCCTAGGCATTGTAACCACAAAGCATGAACCTCCGGGGATGATTTTAAGTTACTGTGTCACCCTCTCCTTCGCTAGTAGGGAGAACGCGTTTGAATATCGAAAGGAACCTCGTCGCTTGCGCTCTTCCGTAGTTATCTCGGCACGAATGTTTGATAATAATTCATCAAGAGTATCGTCGAAAGTTGTTCGACACGATCTGAACAAGGGAGGATTACGGTAGGTATGGTAAGGGTAGGCCTAGAAAGACCGTACTCACTCTTCGTCATTGGGTCCCCTGCGGTCCGGCAGCTCCGTAATAGCTTGAACACGAATGGAACAATCAAGAAAAAGCACCTTCGCAATAACCAATCTCACCTAACCAATCTCCGATGAAGTCTTTTTGAAGAACTCCAGTTTTTTCAGTAAAGTTAGCATCAACAAGCAGCGATGAACTTCCCTTTAAAATTGTTCTTATGTGTGCGATAATACCACGCGTGTCGCGTTAGGTGCGAATAAACACTGGCACATTCAAAAAGTCGAAAATGAGCTGACAAGGGAACCACAAAAGTAAGCCGATCTCTCGAACAGTACTGGCTAATCGCATTGGGTATCGGCAGCCGCGGATTGATTTAGCGCAAAGCGGAGACATTTTCACGCATCATGGTTTTGATTTTCGTAATCTCCAGTCCATTTCCGATCTAAATCACTATAAGATGATATTTTATTTGTCGTTTTACGGGATTTGAAATTTTTCACTGAAAAAGTCTGACCCAGCGAACAATAATTGACCCAATGAATTAGCCATGGTATGATGTTCCTTTTCTAGAGACAAATGTAAGGTATCGATTATAGCGAGTTTAAGCAAGGATTGGCCTTCTGGGATGACTTGTTCAAGCGGTCCAACTATTGTTCACTTGGTCAGGCCTTTTCAGTGAATAAGTTATATTCTGGTAAACCGAAGAACAAAATATCATCTTATAGTGATTCCGATCGGAAATGTACTGGAGATTACGAAAATCAACGCCCTAATGCCTGAAAATGTATCAGCTTTGCGATAAATCAATCCGCGGAAACCGCGGTCCGCGGCAGGCCGCCGCGGCTGCCGATACCCAATGCGTTTAGCCAGTACTGTATATTGATTGGGAATCGGTCTCCTAAGAACCGAAATTTTAATGTGAATAATTATAAGAAATTCGTGCTCTCTTGGCGCACGAGAGTGTTCGAGATTTAGAGCTTCTCTGATGTGTAGCTCGTGGCCTAGAGGTCTACAGGTTCGGTATCAGAGGTGTGCGAAAAAAATTTCGAAAAACGAAAATTTTTCGAAATTATTTCCGAAAAATCCGAAAAATTCGAAAAAAATCTCGAATAACAGATTTTTCGGGTTTTCCGAATGATTTTAGGCTTTGACAAGCTTTTATAGCTGCATTTTAAACAATAGATGGGCGTTTTTTCGTTTTCACTGACTAGAACGTCAGTTTCCTCTGAACAGCTTTCAACGTACGAATTGGTTCATCAGAAAATCCCACAAGTTGGGCATTCTACACAAATAAATGATCGAAAATGAGTCAAACACAGTTCCAGTTGTTCAAATTTCTCCTGAAAACGTTTGAGAACGTTTCCCCCCTACTTTTCAATCATTCATTGCCAAACAAAATTTTTCGATTTTTCGAAAATAATCCGAAAAAATTGTTCGAAAAAAGTCGAAAAAACGAAAAACGAAAAATGCACACCCCTATTCGGAATCCGTTTTGCGAGACAAGGCGGGTTCGATCCCCTCCTCCGATAATAAGTTTTGCCGATAACAATAATGAGGTTTACATCACGCTTTGGCTTTCCTTTTGCCTGTGTTACCCTTATTTGCATGTTTTGCTACCCCGTGTTGTATTTCAGTTTCATCATTTTTAATTCTGTTTGTCAACCAGTGTTATCGCCCCTAGATCGTGATCATAACGGTAGTCCGATTTCCAGGCATCTCCTTCTTGGGAAGGCCTCTGCATATATGGATTAGGTACAAATAGGGGTGAAATGGACTAGGAGCATCGTCGTCAACAGAGATAATATGCCTACGGTCATGGAGAATCCACCTGAGCAATTGGTTTGCCGATATCTGCATTTACATTTTGGTGAATCGATTAAATTGATTATCTTTCTCTACAAATCGAAGCCTGAAAATGTTACTTACTTCGTAACGGTCATGATGCCTCCGTGCTATCATGCCGCTAATGTGTGGATGCTCAAATACAGATTGAGCGAACTCATATCTTTATCTGCGGATGTCTCTCCCAGGGCGACCATTCCCTGAGAGAGAAGGAACTAGAGACTGGTGCTAACCATCAATAGAGGGTGACCATAACACTCCCTCTCCTGAATGGAAGATAGGAGAAAGGAGAAACATGGTGTAAACAACATGGGTCTGACTAAGGATATAGCGTCCCCGAATAATGGAAAGCGACTGGCCTCAGTCGCACTAAACATCCTATGCTAGACATTGAAATGGAGCACATAGGGTGTCACAGCATTTTACGCCCACGTATAGGGACCGCAGCCGGAATATTTGAGTCCGGAATATTTGGCTACACCCTCCGACGCTTTCCCGTCAAACTACCGTAGTTTGGCTTTCAAATCCTTTAATATTTTTCTGAAGCATTTTAAAAATATTTCTATAATTTTTCAACCTGTTTCGTTGATTGGAATGAATGAAAGGACAAAGTGAAAGCATATTAAGCATGGCATGAGGAGGTAATAGGCAACATTGAAGTCACACTAGGCCACGAATAAATGACGTGTTTTTAGAATTTATTGACTGATCTAGCTTTTCACACCATCGATAGATTCTGCAGCACAAAAAATAGTTATCAAAATGAGAATAATGCGAGAAAAATATTTCACGAAATATCAGCCGCGAGAATCGCTCATTTTCACGGCAAGAATTCGGTTTTTTTGAAAAATATAAAATTGGGCAAACTGTTCATCCGATCTTTTTTAATATGTTATCAAGAACGGTGCTATGGATTTATAGTGAAAAAAGAAGGCGTGAACAGTTTGCCCATTTTTAGCAAATGATTTAATACTGTCAGGACAACATTGTGACCGAACGAACCACTGTATTCATAACCGTGATTCCGCTTATCGTGTTAAATTGAGCTTATTAAAAATTATACTTTGTTTTTCCATGATCCCTCGTGACTCTGGTAGTACGAGACGAAGATAGCGTAATTTATTAGAGCATTAGAAAAATATTTTTGTTATTTCAGTTCACGATAGCAGGATCAGTAGACTGACATGCGATGCGCTCCAGTTGGACTCAAAGCGTCGCACCCTCCACCTATTTTCTTTATCATTTTACTTAATATTTTGCCATAATTTTGCAAAAACTAAATTGAAAACATTGAATGGGGTAAGGTGAGCTTCCATTTGCGCACCAATTTGTGCATTGTTTCGTTCATCCATTTACACCGCTGCCGTCCCTACCCACGTAAAAACGACAAGAAACGGAAAATTCCCCCAGTAACTCTTACCACGCTTTCCCTTTGAAATGCACTCCGGTTACGGTACTTTCGGCGCATTTTCGAAAACTGTAGGTTTATCGATTTATCTGGCGCTTTATCGATTTATTCTATGCTGCTAATTGTCATTAACACATGTAGCCCTTACGAACGAGCGCGTCTACTTCGAATGCGACCGATTGTGTGCATTTAAACGTGCTGAGGGGACTGGCTTTGTCCGTTTTCTGTTGTTATATTGTTCGATTGATGGTTTGGGGCCTATAAACGTTCGTAGGATCACCACTGTTCCTGCTTCGTTGATATTATTACGTGTGCTTGCAATGCTGTTCCGATGCGCGTCTTAATCAGAGGAAACCAATGCTATATTTACAGTTGCTCCAGGCGCCTCACTCGAGTGTGTCAGAATGACTACAATTGATGTGCCCGATTCTCTTCTCACCCAGGTAGTAAATGTGGTTACTTATAAATCGTTGAGGCGAAACCTTTTGCAGAAGCAATTATCGACAGATGAATGTTCTTCGCAAAAGAAAGGAAATTCTACGTCTCGATTGTATGTGGCACCTCATAGGCGCATATCGGCTGACGACGTCGGGTCACTCTACATGACAGTCAACTCTATTTGGCACTCCCCCCTCGTAGAACCAAGAACGGTGACCGAAATCGGTGGAAACCCGTCATTTCTTGCCAAATAGTACCTCACAGAAACAGATGCTGCTCAGCCGCCTTTGCTCTAATCAATTCACCCAAAGCAGCCATCGATTCCCCGATGTTTTCCCCATCTGATACTTGTATCAGCTAGTACTTTCCTATATTTACCATGTACTTTCCAAGCGCCTGAATACCGATTGCTCCAAACGCCGAAACTTCACCCGGTCTTATCTCGCATCAGGATGGTCCTACAGTGTCGATACTCAGCTTTGCAGACTTTTTTTTCTTGTAGCACTCGTCGAGAGCTTTCAGAAACGACCCTTATGTAGGGCATTCGGTTAACGGGGGCGAGCTGGACAGTCAGTTGAAGGGTCGAAAAACGGAAAAATTCGAGTGTCCCAACTTTGACGTCATCTTTGACCTACCCAACGTCATCTGATCGGCTCAGCAATAGTACCATTCGATCCGGCACCATCCCCAGTACCTTAGTTCACTAAATGCCAAATCTTGCACCGCACCGCCGGCCCACGCCGACCCATTTGCTTTGACCGGCCAATGCGTCACTCAACGTTCTTTTATCTATAGGAGAATAACACTGTGGTTCCTTCATCTTTGACTTTCTCTCCATCTTTCTCCTCTCTTCCATTCTCTTCTCCTTCGTCTCCTTTCTTCTCCCCTTTCTTCAATCCGAGTTGGTGAGTAATCGTCTTGTTGTTCCTAGAAATATGTCTTATCTCAGGTCGTCGTGGAGAGACCCCCCCCCTATTTCAAGGAAGAGCGGAAATTTCAATGGTATCCTCAAGTGTACAGAAAGGGGATTCCGCTTCATGGAGATGTGAGGGAGAAAGAGAAATGTTAGTTTATTTCTTCGTAGTTTCGTCATTTGTCTTTCGAATGGAGAGTATGAGAGCGTTTTCTTATCATCATTCACTTTTTGTTGCAGATCGCACTCATCTCCGATTATTATGGAGATAGATGATTCGCCTGTTCCGTCTGAAATGGAGACGAAGAAGAAAGCGAGAAAAAGGAGAAGAAAGGATGCTCAATGTGATCTCAAACGAGGAGATTCGCTCAGGTAACGATCGTTGTTTTGGAGTATTCATAATTGGATAGTTTCCGATCAATTGTTTTCGGAAGTTCTAGAATAGCCAATTTATTCTATCCCTTGTGGGAAGGTGGAATCGCTCACGAAGACTAATAGCACAGAGGGAGTGGGCAACTCTAAGCCGATTCCATTCAGGTATTTTCGATCCTGATTCTACAAATTGTGAATGATGATGGTCTAGATAATTATTTACATCCACCAAAATTTATTATTTTTCTCTCAAGTTGTAGCAAAACAACCTATAATGAACGATTTCAGAAACCACGCTATTATTGGAAAGGAGAAGAAGAAAAATGAAGGAAAAAGACGCCACAGCGCTTTCGACCGACAAAAAGCAAGGTCAGTTTCCAACCTCGCTTAAATGTGTAAATTAAAACAATAAAAAGTGGATAATATATCACTTTCATTGTATGAATTGTTTGGAATACCCTTGCCTTCTCAGTGAACGAATGGTTGCCATTGCCACTGAAGCGGCTATTCGAGCTGCTGCAGCCGCAGCATACAATAGAAATTGATAGATAACCAATTAACACGTTACCTTCGTTCTTTCCATTGTTCTGATAGATTAAAAGAGATTGATCGTTGCGGAATGTAAATAACTGCATGATAGATGATATTTGATGTCTGTTTTTCCCATAGGCTTGTTTTCGAGGTGTTACTGTATGTCAGATTATGTTGTTTGTATTGCCCAATGCTACCATCGCTTGGTTCAATTGACTGGTTTTAGTTGGAAACCACTTGCTTTCCTTTCTTGTTCATTCCTTGTGAAAAATCTCGTGTTACATTGAAAATTGTCAAAAATGTATTGATAAAGTGAGTTTTATGCTACCGTCTTCTTTTCATCGTTCCGTACAATGAGTTTGCGAACTCTTTGATATCTCTGATCACGTAATTAATCAGGCAGCAGTAGATGTTGTTCAGCATGTCTTCCGCGAGAAGGAAACGAGCTCGTCTTCGTTCTCCGTCTCCGCATCCTGGTAAGCTCAAGATTCAATCAATAATATTAGCCATGCCATTGTTTCTGTTATGGGTGCTAAACGATTGTAGAATAGGGCTATATTTATACATCGAGTCGGTTCTTCCAGCTGTTATATGCCCCAATGATATATTAAGCCATGCTTGGGAAGTCCCAATGGGAACATGTGCATACGCGTAAACCTGCGAACATATTTAACCAACCTATTATTGCCCCGAAAAGAGATCGAACGATTGAGATTGCTCGTGGAAGTTGTCAAGCACGCTTACCACGAAGCCATTCCTCGCTGTTCGGGAAGCGTGAAATATCACTACGTGATTGCTCACCTTCTAGAATATGCATCTGCACATTGAACGATCGGACTGGTAACCGAGGAAGGGCTTGAGAGTAAGCACGTAGTTTCTGAGAGATCTTGGATCCAATTTCGTTGTGTTTCTGACGTCGGAGATCGGCTACTTCGTTCCACAGTGGAGCAAGAGATCGTCGTCAACGTGTATCGTAAGTCATAAATGAGAGTGCAGAAACTAATCGTAAAATGTAGACCGGACTGGCTTCGATCCCATCAAGAAGGAGAAGGTAAAGGAGAGTGAGGAGGAGATCGAGCAGGAGGAGCATATGCTCGCTTTCATGAAGACCGTAAGTTGTAGGGGGAAATACATGTAGCACATGTCGCATTTAAGTATGTAGCCGTTCCTCGAATGGATGAAGCCGTTGAAGATGAAGAGGAAGATGAAGATGTGGAAGATCGGCTGTCTGAGGTTCTGGTTAAACTAGTTTTTAAAACTATTCTGAATTGCATCAGATGGACGACGAGACTAGACTCAATGAGGTAGACGGCGAGGAAGATGATGCGTCTGAGGAAGAGGATTCATAGGGTCCCATATTGTTACTGTGGTATATCTTTCTGTGAATATTGTTAATGTGATATATATCTCTGTGAATAGATGATTGTGCCAATTATCGAAATGGCAAATGTTTACGTTGTTTTAGTTATTTAAAGATTTCTTTCTAAGGTAGACTTAATTTAATTGAACATATGGTCTCTCAACCATTTACTTTCCCTTTTCAATATTCAGATATTTTGTATCCCGACATTTAGTGATAAATCTGAATGTCATTTGTATTTTTTTGAGAAATTGACACAAGACAAGATAACATTGCGGGTAATTGGGGAATATATTGTCAGCACTATCTATATCGGGTATTTACATTGGCGGCCTTTCACGACCAAAGGTTATGATTAGATAAGTCGAATATGAGAAATTGGGATGTTCTATCGAGCATCGAAAGCATTTCGTACATTGAAAGATCAGAGTGTGCGAAATAAGGAGACGTTAATTTTTCCAATCCTCATTGTAGTGCTTGTTCATGGGAGATCGATGGTATCCATCAGAAGAAAAGAGGCTACCATCCCATCCATCGATAATGGCCGAGAAGCAAATGTGGAATGAGTGGTCATCCCCAATTGTCTCGTCCATGTAGAACAGGTGAGAAACCACTATTCTCTCCTCATTCAATCTACTTCGAAAAACACAGACAAGTGGAAGCCATAAGATAATTGAAAACGTGAAACTCCCTTGAATACTATCCTCTTTCAGTCTGCACAGATAGATCTCGATGGCTCGACAATTTATCGCTGAAATTATGAGAGCGAGGATCTTTGATATAGAGGAGATGTTCGCTGATGTGATGCAGATTGAGAAGGAGACTGGTGAGCGAGATGGAGGCATGAGGAAGGTACGTTTCCGACAGTGTGGACTTGTGAAATGTTGATTCCAGAGCTACATTCTTCTATAATATCATTAAAAGTCATGATGACTAGAAAGGAGGAGAATTCATCCAATATCATTTGTTTAATTTTTCCCTTTTTCAGGCTATTCGATGGACATAGGGATACAGCAAGTGGCAGAACGATTCGAAATGGCCCATGAGATGTGCAAGGAATACGATTGTTATGTTGAGCAACTGAGGTGAGTTCGGGGAGGGGGGGGGGGGGGGGGTGAAGAACCATAGTGGAATTTGGGATACTGTTGTGAGACAGAGTGATATGGAATGTATTGCAGCGAAGCAGTTCTTCTGTTAGAGGCTGAAGTGGCGGAGCAAGATCTGGGAGAGAAGGGAATGAGATACATCCTCTTCACTCCATGTGTGATGGCATCGAATGCTAGTGCCGCCAGTCAGTATGGACTACCAGAGGAGAAAGTGGCTGCTTATTTCAAACAGGTAAGATAAATTAAGAGAAGAGGAGATATTGAGATATTACAAGCCTCAATCGAGAACTGTAAAAGACACAAATGAGTGCAAAGTGTGAAATCTAATTAAATTATTTCAGATCTCCCGTATCATTGCCTTCTGTCATGAGCTTGGTACCGTGGTGAGGGATCTCAAACCGAGGAAACTCTTGTTCTCCAATGAGACTCAGACCAGGTGAGAGATTAGAATGATGAGAGAGGAGAGAGGAGTGAAATGGCCATTTGGATGAATATGAATCGTGAAAGGAAAGAAGGCATTGTAGGGTTGAGTATTCCCGAGGTAGATCATCACAAGCATTATTCTCTAAATCCCATCTATCCACCACTCTATTTTAGATATCTGTTCCGGATTCCGGATTCAAAGAAATGGTCGTGAACCCAGAGAAGATTCTCTCCCTCAACGACATACAATTTGGCCCAGATGACGTTGTGATTGCCAGCTACCCCAAGACAGGTGAGAGTCATCACTCATCAATCATGGTATTGGGATGAAAGGCTCTGTATTTGAGCCGATAGTTCGAATTATACGTGGTATACTTATAATTTCCATATTCCCTTCCTCCTCCCTTCTCATGATTGATCGTTGCAGGAACGACTTGGGCCTCAGAGGTTGGGGATCAGCGATTGTCAACGAGGGAGACACTGAGATGTTGAGTAGAATCAAAATCGATGAGAGAGTCCTCTGGTTGGAATTGAATGACAAGGCATGGTGGATCAAGGTACTCCCTCTTATTTCGCCCCTCCTTTTACATTTCCCCTTTTCAGTTCTCCTACAGCTGGAAGAACAAGATCTTCTCTAACTCGGTATCGAATGCAGCTCCCAAGAAAAGAATCTGTTTCGCTCATCTTCCTCTTGAACTACTCCCTCCCAGTATTCCAAAATATTCCATATATTTTCATTCATGCTTTAATTCACTCATGATAAAGATATTTTGCAAATGAGAACAGGGGGTTGGCTGACTTGAAAAATAGTCGCTACCCAGCATTAACATTGTTATGTATTGTTGTACATTCGCTTTTTGCCCGATAAACGGTTCTTTATGCTAGAAAAAGAGATGGGACAAGATAGAGTAGTTGGCGAAATATCCACACTCATCTACACCCCGCCCTCTCCCCCTCGGTTACCAGACTCGACCGCCTCGTGGACACCTGCCAGAGCAAAATGAAAACAACGAATCTCCCTCTCTCAACACCCCACTTTTTGACCTACCTTTTATTAGTATTTCCCAAATTCTCATTGCAATAAGTTCATTAGCCCCTAAATGCAACCTCTCTCCCGATTCTTTACCCAATATCTTTTATTCCAAGTGTAAATTCTCAGTAGTCTCCCCTTTGTCGATTATTTTCAACAAAACCCTACTTACTAACTCTATCCCTGATATCTGGAAAATAGCTATCGTGAAATCTATTCCTAAAACCTCATCTAATTCTATCAATAGTTTCAGACCGATTAGTCTTACCTGCTCTGTAACTAAGATTTTCGAGAAAATTCTGATTTCTGAAATTAATGGGTATCTGAATGGGAATAATCTCTTGGACCCGAACCAATCTGGTTTTCGGAGTAGCCGCTCTACCTGCACTCAGCTTGTACAAACCCATTCAGATTACTTATTTTTCAAATATCAGAATTCTTCCTTTGATACCATTTACTTTGACTTCAAAAAAGCTTTCGATAGTATTGACCACAGGCTCCTACTCCAAAAACTTTCCAAGATTGGTTTTTCAGCACATATTATTTCCTGGCTTGCAAACTACCTCTCTAAAAGATCTCAACACGTCCTCATAGGTAACACTTTATCTGATCCCACTACAGTAACCCCTGGCGTCCCGCAAGGATCATGCATCGGTCCGATTCTTTTCATCTTATTCATTAACGATCTCTCTAAAGTTTTGCCTTCTGAGGTTAAGTACGGTATCTATGCAGACGATCTCAAAATCTATGCAAAGGTCCCACTTCATTCCCACATTTTACAACGTGCTATTGATTCTGTATTCGAGTGGTCCATTGAGTGGAATCTGTCCCTCAACGAGACCAAGTGTACTGTTGTCCACTACGGATCTCTCTCACCGCGTACTCTTTATACGATCAATGGTATTCCATTGTCCTCCTCACCTTTCATAAAAGACCTCGGCATCATCATGAACCCCTCTCTCAAGTTTACTGATCATATCTCGAGAATGGTATCGAAAGCGAGAGCTAAAATCAATATCATGTTCAAATGTTTCTTCTCTCCTGACCCCCACTTGTACAATCGCGCTTTTACCACTTTCATTAGACCACTTCTCGAATATGGTTCTGTTGTTTGGTCTCCCCACACCGTAATACTTGCCAATCAAATCGAAGATTTTTCGCGTCGTCTTTTTGCGCGTTGCCAAATTCCCTATTCCTTGTATCCCGATAGAATATCCCTTCTTTCACTTCAAACTCTTGAACATCGGAGATTTATCTCAGATATTCTCTTCCTTTATAAGTCGATTCATGGATTCTATTCGTATGACCACTCCAACTTATTCAGAAAAGCCCCACTTACTCGTTCTCTTCGTAGATCCCATAATTTGCGCATTTCACTGCCCTTCGTACCTCCCAAGTCTCACTCAAGTTTTGTGATTAGGGTTATCGAAAGATGGAACGTGCTAGATGCTGAAATAGTTACAAGCTCGCCTTATATATTCCGATCTCATATTCTATCTATTCCCTCTATATCTTTCTCTGAAGCATCGCTTTTGCGACTCTGATGTTGTTTCTGACCTGCTGCTCCTCCCGAAGCCTCCCCCCTCCCCCAACTACCGATTCGCCATCAAGACGACGGACCTCCACCAAAGCACTAATGAAGATCTCCGCTGTTCCAATCTCATGATACCCCCCTGGTGGATAAATAATTGAATTGAATTGAATATATTTCCCTCGAGGAGAAATGAATGAGAAGCACGGTGATGCCACACCCACACTAATTTTGGTGTGGAGCGTGGTGGGAGGGGGATACTGTACTCTAGCTCTCTGGCCTCTTGGCTCGTTTTGTGAACATTTAGAATGCTGTGGTGTCAACTTACACTATTATCCCAGTACCAAAAGGCGAAATTAAGTTGTCAGGTTACTAAATTCGAATGTAACATACAAGGAGGTGACTTACACTATTGACCCTACATCAAGAGCAATGCTAAGCAAATAAGCAGATGAATATACAACGATAAAAAACGTGAGAACTCATGGTTTTGTCCGGTCCGGCAGATGGGAGTAGTTCTAGTAATCCAGATCCAATCACTCCAATCATCCAATCACTCGCAGTCTTCTCACTCAGTCCTCCAATCCTCGACTTCCTTCTTCCTCGAATCTTGAATTCGTTCCGTTCCTTGAGCGACTTCTTCTGGAGTCGATTGAGGAAGCGCATCAATGGCGCATCATCCGCTCTCTGGCGTTGATGATTGAAGGGGAAGGGGAAGGATACAGGAGAAATACTCGACTGATTGTAGACGGAAGACTGGTTGGAAGAATGATGAGTAGACGGGCGAGTGGTAGTCGGTAGTCGAATGACGAAGGGGGGTCGGGTCCATTGCAATGTTGGTGTAGCGGGGTCAGACGACTAGTCGACTTGAGGTAGGAAATGGTATCACTAACGCGAATTGACTCAGATCCTGATGAGGGGAGTAAATTCTGGGACCTCCACGTAACGGGCATGATGCCTCCGTGCTATCATTCCCTGAGAGAGAAGGAACTAGAGACTGGTGCTAACCATCAAAAGAGGGTGACTATAACACTCCCTCTCCTGAATGGAAGAGAGGAAAAAGGAGAAACATGGTATAAACAACATGGGTCTGACTAAGGATATAGCGACTTATCCGTTAAATGCGAGCGTAGGCGCTAGACGCTATCTTGTGGACCGACCCTATGGGCTATCGAAAAATGCTTAGCTCTATCGATCATGCTCGAGAAGACGAATAAAATGATATGCTGAAGGTATATTTAGGACGGTAGCCATGCGGAACTGAGTAAATCACATTATTAATATATTAGGGGTTCATGAGAAACAAGGTTTATCCATTGTTCTCTTTCTCATTCGAGGAATAAGAGAGCGAACAATGGCGTTCCCTCACTCAATTTGTGAGAAATCGTGAAATGATATCTGAAAATTGGTTAATAATGCGATTTACTCATTTCCGCTTCACGACGGTTACATATTGAGCAAAACGCTACCTTCGAAACGTTTGTCGCGAATCGCAAACTGAACAGGGAAGTCGTGCTAGAAGATCCTGGAGAGCGCTCTACTGTCTCTGAGCGCGAACTAACTTTTTTCTCGTTCTACTGTTGCGTAATTTACAAAACATCGTATAAAAAATTCGAAGTAGTTGTTTTCTCCAGTTTTATCTTTCTTCTAGGGGTACATCGCCATTGGCTATTTTTCAAGCACAAAAATAAGTCACACGGTCCTGTAGTTGACTGACAACTTAACACCTTCCTCAGCGCGTTTCGAAAATCTGACCCAGCTTGAACATTTCTTGAACTGTCTTAATTGATTGTTTTTGAAGTTTATGGTTTAAATCCTGAGTGCTTTCAGTAAATCGGGCACGCTGAAGAATCTGAAAACACTCACGAAATTATATTTAAGCTATTTTGGAAAACAAGCATTCAAAAACGCGTCGCGTGTTACTGTAGCGCAGCGCATAGAACCTTAGCTCGGGAAGGTACCGCGGATACTGCCGTGAGCGCGCTTCCTTCAGCATATCATTCGATTCGTCTTCTAGAGCTTGATCGATAGAGCTAATAACATTTTCAGGATTTGCGGGAGAAAGATAATCAATTTAATCGATTCATCAAACAATGCAGATATATATAGTGCTTGTGAAGGTTTTGGTGCTTTGGGGTGTTAGGGACATACAATAGCCGTTAGACAACGGTTTATCAACTCATATCAACTCACATAACCGTGTCAACTACGAAAGGGGACTAGATGGGGAAGGGGGACAACCGGTCCGTGTCTCGACTCCGGGGCCAACTCCCAACGATCAGAGATTTGCCGGAGCTTGAGCTAAGCTCCGCCCTCAGATCAGTGATCCGGGAGTCAGGGGGATTAGTCATAAGGATATGGGAGAAGTAGAATCAATCAAGAGATGAGAAACCAAGGATCGACTATCGATCCTTGACAATATATTATGAGGTTTTCGCGGACAAGTGTGCAAAAAACATGCGTGGTGTGCCCGCATTTTTACGGTTGCGAGTTTCACCGTGGATATCGGCAAACCAATTGCTCAAGCATATTCTCCATAACCGCGGGCATATTTTTTCTGTTGACGGCGAAGCTCCTAGTCCACTCTGGAAAGCCAGGCATCGCTCCGAAAATCGCATTTTTTCGGCTGTCAAAAAGTTTGATGACCTACTTACCCGTTAAATGCGAGCTTAGACGAAAACGCTAGACGCTATCTTGTGAGGGACCGACCCTATGGGCTATCGAAAAATGCTTATAAACATTGGGGTAAAAAAATGTGCCAACCACTCTGCAATTTTACTCGAATATTAGCTAATATTAGGCGACACGCGTGATATGAGACTTTATATCGAAACTAACCGATGCATCAGAGATGTTCGCAGACGGTTGAGGTTCGATCGCCGACATGTGCTGCAGTAAGTCATTGCAATGAAACAACGTAATGCGATAACAGATCAAGAATTACAGCAGAAAAAGGCTGGGGAGAAAATATTTTGCGCCGAAGGGATTACCGTAGTTTGACTAAGAATTGATTGTAGCTACAATGTGAACAAATGTATACGAAAGGACCAACCCAGATTACCATACTCTCAATCGGCTCAATCGTTTACATTATTCGTTAATTAATTTGTTTATTACATTCCTAATTCAATTTTGTGTGAATTTCCTCTCTTTCGATCCTTCTTCATTCATTTCCACCGTTTTCACTATGTCTGAGCGGCACTTCTCGCTCAATTCTCTACTAGAACGACTTGTTTGTTATTTACTAAAATTCGTTTTATTAATCGTTAATGCTTTTAAAGTCGACACATACTGCTTGGGAGTTTGAAGATCGTGAAATCGAGGATGTTCTCACTGGAAAATCGCTGCGTCCGTTTCCTTCTGTCAGGAACGAGGAGCATCTTTTGTCTGGAGCCCCTCTGGAGATAAAGCCGAGTCTCGTTCTTTCTCCATCGACTCAATTCCAAGTCGATCTACTTATCGAGGGAAAGGCGGTAAGTCAGTGTCAGCACTACCTACTTATCGGTTATCTATCAGGCGAAGGAGGAATCTGGTGCGATCAGACCTGCTAACGAGTGGAAGTTCGGAATGGGAGTGGGGGATGTCATTCTCTCAGTGAAGCTACAGGAAGAGAATGTGCGTATGCATTGATCAACCATTAATGAATAATTATTGTTAAGGGGTCTCGTAAACTGCGAGTGTGTGCTGTTGGTTGCCCCGATTCAGAATGGGGAATCACGACACAGATGAGAGTACGAGCATGTATCGGAGAGGAGAACATGAAAGTACTAGATAGGGTATGCATTAGAGATGTAGATTGTTGTTTCATACATAGTGTATATCAGGATGTCTTCGACTTCGCTCGCTACCGTCAACCAATCATCTTCCAACTCCACAACGACATTCGTGCTGTCAAATTCGAGATGAGATTCATTAACTCCGTGGGTAAATATTGTACTTGGCGTGTACTACAAAAAAAAGATGCACAAAGAGACACATTGGCAGTTCTTCCGTCGTCATCCCTCTTTCGACGAGGGTGACGTCATCATTCGATTCGCCGATGGATCTACTCTTCGAACTTGGAAGGCCCTTCTCTCGCAAGCATCACCCTACATGGGTACGTTATCTCTATCGTGAACCAATGAATAAAAGGATAAGAATGATTGCAGCTCTGAAGATGCGAGAGACGGAGGATGATGGAATAGTGGATGTGACTCCATTCGATCGATTGGCTTTCGTTGAACTTCTGCTTCAGCTCTATCCCACTGAACGACCCATCTGGGCCAAGTATGATAGTCATTCCAATGATTTATCTACCAATGATTGTTTCAGTTTCAAGCCACTGGCTAATGCAGCAGTCTCATTCGATGTCCGTGATGTCATAGTTAGATTGTCTGATCATCTCGCAAATTATCGCAAGGTATCATCCTTAGAAATGCCAAACAGATTGATATTAGTTGTTCCAATTTAGATTCCCCTCTACCGTAGATTGGAGGATGCAGCCAAGTTGAATCTGTACCCTGCAGTTGCCTGTATGGTGGAAGAGGCAGCAAGGACCAATATGTGGACAGCGTATGAGTTACTGTAAGATCAGTCCTACTCATCCATTCGTTACAGTATGATTCACAATGGCTACGACCCTGTGCAGTCGATGGGTGACCACGTGTACACTCATGTCGTCTGTCCTTCGATTGTCAGAGTACTGTAGATGTAATGAGTTATCGATCGAAGATTACGGTATTGAGGCTAAATTCGCCCAGTCGCTGTTGCCTCCTCTTCCTCTGGCTAAGAGTGAGATGAAGGCAGAAGATCTACTGAGTGATTGTGCTGCCAAGGATCCCCTCAATCAGTGTATTATGCTCATGGGAACCCCTTTCTACGTCAATCGGTGAGCAGTAAGTACGGTTGTGTGGGAAGGGAGGGGGGAGTGTACACGGTAATTGAGTGATGCCTTCAGAGGAATTCTTCGCACTCACACTGGGGGGTCTTTCCCTGTTAATTCTCTTGGTCATCTGGTTGTTCCTCTTCCCAAAGACGTATTCCTCATGTGCAAGAAGATGAACGTCCCAGTGGGAAAAGTACCGTAATCCTAGTTCCCATCCATGAACCAATCGATTTTGTTGAGGTCTTCCTCGAACTTGTCTTCTCTCTGTATCCATCTGGATCGGATGTCTCGGCAGGACTCATCATGTAATACGGTAGTCTCTATCGGACTATCGATTGATTCCAGACCGGCACTCGCATACGCATTCCATCTACGACTCAAGTATGCAGTCGAGAAGTTGGAGCAGGTATCGGAAGCAAATGAGATAGATAGTAGAGTATTCTCGTTTGAGGCTCTGATCTCTGTACCAGTGACCAATGCTGGCCGATTGATCGATCATCTCTCACTGGCTGAGAATTATCGATTGACCAATCTGCTCAGAACGACTGCTGTGAGAGCAGAGGGAAGGTAGATCAAACCACTAGTACTGTAGAGTGATGATCATCTCTCAGTTGCTATGATATGATGAAGGAAGCAGTGGTTCGACCCGAATTCGCTGCCCTTTCTCTCGCGTAAGTGGATTATCAATTGATAGGGTACCGTATCCCTCTATTACAGTACTCGTCGACCAGTTCTCGATCGTATGTGTTCTGGGTGGGCCCATGGATGGCCAATGTTGGCCAATCGGTATGAGAATGGATGGTAGATTGAGGTGTCTTCTCCTCTGCTCTTTCAGATCTCCGACGGATAAGATGGAAAGGAGTCTGGCTCCCACTGGAGGAGGCCCTCCCAAACCTGAATCCGATTGTGCCACATTCAGATCCATTGAGTCCAATATGGTATTCGAAGAGATGGACAGACTCTCTGTAGAGGGATGAAGTGTTCAATCAAGAGATTAAGAAGACAATCACCCAATCCCATTCATTCTCCTATTAGTTATCCCATTCTTAAATAAAATTGTTCTTCTGGAACTCTTCAAATCATTGGTATTTGGATATTATAGTGCACTCAAAATCCAAAAAAATTGGGGGCAAATGCCGCTCATGGGAGAAGGGAAGAGAGGGAGATGATTGATCTACCCCTCCTCTATTATCGATTGATTGATGTCTCGGTCACTCCCTCTCTCTAGCCTCTTCCTATCTCTTCTCTCATCCGATTCCTTTCTAGAATGGTACCTCCCCCTCCAGATTATTGTTCTCTAGTGAAACCATCGGCCCTTTCAATGGACAATCCTCCTCCGAGACCCCCTCCATCCATGCTATTCCCGGTAAGCGAACCTTCTCTCAAGTACATAACTTTCTTTGGTCTATAATGGATGATGCATATAATGCGTGAATGTGTCTCAGATGTGTTCGATTCCTCCCCCTCCCCCTCCCCCTCCTGTCTACACTCAGCCAGTGATGGTGCCGTACGGAGTTCCCATGCAGACAATGGCTCCTCCTCCAGGTATTGTATCTATACTTTATCGACTGGCGGGGAAGGACCTCGAATGGATGTATAACTTTGGTTGTTGCAGTCACCAACATCGTTATCCAGAGTGGAGGGATAGGAGGAACAGGAGTGGGAGGAATGAATGGTGAGAATGAATTGTGATGTCTACTTGAATGTTGAATGTTGTCTTGATATATTGGTATGTTGAGGTGGTCATCCGTTCTCTCCTCTTGTGTGTCCCAAGTGCAAACAAGGAATACTCATCAAGCAGAGAAACCGATGCATCAAGGTGAGTCGATTGAGATGGAGATGGAATGTAGTGGGATAGAAGAGAATGAATATGTTGAGGTGTCTATCATCGTTCTCATGGTGATCACTTTCCCCTTCGGTCTGCTTCTCATTCCCTTCCTCTTCTGCATATGGCAGAACAAGTAGCGTACTCTATCATGTCCATTCATATTATAGTACATTAGATGACTTGATCCCATCTACACTTGCGTCAACATTAAGCAATAGCTTGCAAGTGCAGATGCCCGGTGTGTCTTCGAGTTTGCGGACCTCCGATCGGAATGAAGAACAGCAGATGATATGGAAGGAATGAGATAAGAAGAGAAGAGAGGAGAAAATTGGATCGGTTCATATACTTGATCATGCTCACAGTTGTACCATGTTGTGATAGACTAATTAATGACAATTCGTAATCATAACAGATAAAGGATTAATGACTGAAATATATTTAGATACTTGTGAAGTCGCTCGGGTTTGATATCCCACGAGAATATATTCGTATTATTCTTATTATTGACATATTGTCTATCTCGTTGTATGCAATAACGTCCTTTTCTTCCTTAATCTGGAGGTCGTGGGAGTACCCTCGATGGAGGCTGCATATCACTCTCCCCCTCTCAGGGTCGTCCTTTCTCGGGGAGGTGACTCAATCTGACCTCGTCTCTCTAACTTGTAACTTTCTCTTTACTCGAGCAAGGTTCATTGTCTGATCCCTACAAGGTGAATGAGAAAGGTCGTATCTTACTGTTGAAGGAGAAAAAAAGGAAGTCATTTCTCCCTCTTCCTTCTGATTCTTTCGCAATCAGTCGTAAATTTCATGGGCCGATCCCTCTAGGACCTCTGCTCTTGTTCTTTGGAATGTATCTCATTTCATCATCTTTACTCTTCTTTTCGTCAGTCTTCATTGATGTCTGCGGCATCTGCCACTGTTTTCGCTATCGTTCGCTAGCGATCGCTACTGGGATTATTTATTATTACTCGCTCTTTTCCTTTTCTTTCTTCTCTTTCGTTCCTTTCTAGATTAGATAGTCTAATACACAGGTAGATTGAGACTCTCCATCCCTCTTCCTTTCGCTCTCAAATTCTCTCTCTTCTACCCAATCGCACGGATTCTTTTTATGAAAAGACTCTTGTTCATCTCTGTTATCGCTTCCCCTGAACGTGTGAATGACTAATCGATGAGCTGTTTTCATTCACCGTAATCCTTCGTGGAGGTCAGTCTCAATCTTCGTTCGTATGCACCCTTGGGCATGATTATACCTCCCCCCCCCCCTCTCCACCTTCCCTTCTTCTCTCTATTCTCTCCTCATTTTTCTACGTCCTCTATTGATATCTCGATACCCGTTCCATTACTATTTTGATCCTCCTCCCCTCCCTCTTCCTCTCCTTTTCTCCCTAC
>BTSX01000002.1:18344530-18391890 GCA_036245825.1 Pristionchus entomophagus | reverse complement strand
GTTGTTTCTGAAGTCGGAGACGGACTTAGAGGTTGGTTCGAGAGATCAACGATCAGAATCGAATGGAGATCGAGGAAGAGATCAAAGATCAATGACTAATGTTCAGGTGGAGATGGGCGTGTTCACGGAGATTTCTCACGCTCTGCCCACTCGCAAGAAGCATTTCATCCAGATGGTCGATAAAGGTACGGTAGATTACGGTAGAAGAGGGGAAGTACAGTACTCCTACCTCAGGTCAGACGGATCTCTTCAAGTTTATCGTCATGGAGATCGTCTCTCACTCACTCGAAGATATTCGCAAGTACATGCTCAGTGGAAAGCTCACGTAAACCACCCCCTCCAAACCACGCCCTCTTCAAAGCCCCGCTCCCTTCTAGATGGCAGACTGCGATCAAAGTAGCCAGTCAGACACTGATGGCTATCTCCGATCTGCACAGTGTCGGCTACATTCACAGGCGAGGAGTACGGTAGATTGAGATAATGGATGAAATAATACCGTATCCTTGCAGAGATATCAAGCCGCACAACTTCGCCATTGGCAGACCCCCGATGCACTCTCAGATCTACATGCTCGACTTTGGAATCGCACGACGATTTACTGACAAGGGCGGAATGGTTCGGTAAGTGGGGGGGGGGGGTTACGGTAATGATACGGTACTTGCAGTGTTCCTCGTGAGCGAGTTACCTTCCTGGGAACGGTAAAGTTCGCCTCTCGCCAGTGTCATTTGGAGCAAGAACAGAGCAGAAAGGACGACCTCGAAGTGTGGATCTACATGATCCTCGAGGTATACGGTAGTCGATTACGGTAGTCAGAATACGGTATCGGACCTGTTGTGACGCTCAGTAATATTGATTGAGATCTCCTACAGTATCCCGATTAACATAACGTTGTTGCAGTTGTTCGAGCTGGAGAATCTGATCTGGCGTCGGCAGACAGACAGGGGCCTGATTCTGCAGCTCAAGGAACGACTATTCAGCCACACGGGTGGGATGATCTTGATCTTTGATCTTTGATCTTTGATCTCTCATGATTATTCTTTCCAGATGATCTCGATCTCCGCATGCCCAATGGCTTCAAGAAGGTAAGAGTGCTGGAGTAAAGTAGTATTCAATCGGGGACCTCTAATGGGCACTGTTATGGATTGATTGTAGATCATGGAGTACGTGAAGAAGCTGAACTTCGCCGATGAGCCAGACTACGCGCATCTAGATAACATCCTGTGGACGTGTGCCAAGGTTGAAAAGGTGCGTGCATGTGGTCCTCCACCACATGACGATGTATCTCAAAGGTCGTCGGTACTAATATGTGCACTTGTTTAGTTGGATATGGCTCAGCAATTCGACTGGATCGATAAAGTGATGCCGGAGAAGACAAAGCCGAAGAAAAAGGCGGTAAGTTAAGATAATGATCTTTGATCTTCAATCTGTGATGTGTGATCTCAGCCGGCTGCTCGACTGGAGAACGACGATGATTCGGCCGATCGACGACGTCGTCAAAGACGAGAAGAAAAGGCGAAGAAGGCAGTCGATGATAAGAAAAAGGATGTGAGTGTGTGTGGGGTATACGGTAGTGGTGCGTAATGTTTTCCATTGATCGCTAGTCGATATTCACTGCAGCGTCCATCGGAAGGCAAGAAGGAAGAGGAGGAAGAAGAAGAGGCGAGAGGATACTGTAGCCTGATGATCTTTGATCTTTGGTCTATTGCAGGATGATGATGACGAAGAGTCCAAGGACAAGAAGGGGTTCGTACACTACAGACTACAGACTTCAATCTATCAACTATGCGGTATACAAGTATCTCCTATTCAGATCTGAACGTCTATCGGGTGGTAAGCCGCGCACGTCCCCGTCCAGAGCCAACAACAAGAAGACCACAAAGGTACTGCAGTCCCACCATGGCTGTCGATAGTTTTTATTGGTTTTATTGCAGTCGAAGGACACAAAGGGGACTAAGGATACGAAAGACACGAAAGAGACGAAAGACGAGAAGGAAACTGTGGATGTCGATCCGGCTAAAAAAGCCTCTGGAGAGAAGTTCGATAGGGAGGATAAGGTGAGGAGGGTTGAACTGAGTGATCCATTCCAAAGTGATACAGGGTAAAGGGAAGAAAGCGGATGTGGGAGCATCGAAGATACAAGGACTCTCGAAGCGAACGAGGACTAGTGACACACCCGGATCGAACAAGAAATCAGATGTGAGATAGATGAGATCCAGTCCAAATGATCCATTCCATTTAGACGGATCACAAGAGATCGGACAAGCAGAAGAAGTCTGACCGCAGAAAAGGTATACGGTACCATTCCTCTCACTTGTCATTAAGTTCTTTCTAGGAAAGTCGAAACGATCGGCTAAGCAGAAGAAGAAATCGGAGCTGGTGAGTGTATGGAGTAGGCTACAGTATCTCTACCGTATCTCAGGAGAAACAGAAGTCACCGTTTGGCGGTCCCGTGCTAATGCCCACTGGACCCCCACCCAAGAATGTCAGTGTGATGATACAACCAACGGGACAGGATGAGGTGAGGAAAGAGAAGGATTGGACTGAACTAATGGAATGGATTTAGAACAACTACGTGCAGTCTGCCTACATCGCCATACCAGGAGCGAAGAAGGTGTGTCTAGTAAAAGTTTTAAAAAAAAGTAAGGATAAGGCCGTATTCCACGCAAGGCGGGCTTGGCCACCCCGAGCCGGTTCAGCGTTCAGCCTGTCCTGAGAAACTCAGCGGCCTATGCGATGTGGCTATTCCGCCCGTGTTGTGTGCACGTGGTGGGGGATTTCTGACCATTTTTGTAACCCCCGTAGGTCTGGGTGGATCTGTAGGCAAGGGGGGTCGAACTCGTGACCATCGGATTCGCATTCCTGGCACACAACCACTGCGCCACCTTGCCATTATTAGTTATCATTATTCTCATTTGATCGTTGGTTTCGAATGCAATCCCTCGACAGGGAACAGAGAGACTGGCTCTCGACCAGTGAGGAGATGAACTAGTGATGATGCAATCTCCTTGCAGTGATCTACTCACGAGAAGGCCAACCCCGTCCCCTCACTCCATTCCATCACTCCTATGTAGTCTCCCCTCGTAGTCGCAAGCCCTTCGTATAATTCGTGTCATTCAACGAATACAGCATATAACCGAATAAAAGAGAAAGTGCTACCAAATAGCTGTGTTCATCATTTTATTACAAATATTACTATTAAGAACAACAACAATAGACTATTTTAAGGTAAAACAATGTGAAAAGGAGGGACACTGTATCACAAAAAGTAATTAATTACTCCATTATGTAGATTCGAACATGAAAAAGATAATATATTGATGTGTTGAACGTTGATTACACTGAAATAATAAATAGCTCGATTTCTAATTCAGACATTACTTGACATCTGACTGGTCTCTCTCTCTCTCTCTCTCTCTCTCCTTCAATCAGTGATATCAGTCAGTCATTATCAGTTCCTCCCTTCTCATGTGATATGAATCAGTCCATTGTGATAGGGGCAATCACTAATGGTTAAAACCATCTGCTTCCGTCCTATTGTACGATTCGAATATTGCGAAAAGTTTGGGATGGATGAGGGTATTGACTAAATCATGCTATCTCTCTGTCATTCACTTATAATCTTATCCTCTGATTCTAAACTCCTCCCTTCTATCTTCTTCTTCTAACTTCTTTCATGAATCAGTTCTCTCTCTCTATCTCTCTCTCCTTTAGTTTCTCCTCCTCACACCTGTTATTCATTGTTTGAGTGTGTCAAGTGTCTTTCTTCCCTCCCTCCATTCAATTCAATCGCCCTCAGGGTGCATTCCATCTCCACACCTTCTTATCTCCCTTTTGATATGCCATTCAATTTTAACAAAAATTGCTGTATTACTAGACGGAAGAGAGTTGTGAATAGGAAGTTATCCCGTTTGATGAATACCTCATGTGCATCTGACTAGATAACACAAATCTGCCCATCACTCCCTCTCTTCCCTCTCCCTCTCCCTCCTCCTACCCCCCCCCTTATCCTCTCCGTCAAATATGATGCAATCCATTCCATTTCAGGGCCTTGGATTCATCTCAACCCCAACTCGATTCGATCTTCCTCCCCTCTAAACCTCTTCCACCCTCAGTGGGTGATCATTTCCTTCCTAGTCTCATCTCTTTCCTTCCACCCTCTTAATCCCAATCCATTCTCAAAGGGGGAGCAAAGAGGTATGAAATGCGATCTGGACTGGGTTGACACTCTGATGTTATTTCGAGTGCTCGCCGCTCGCGAGCGGTCGTTCTCAAAGAACGCTCGAGCGCCAATCGCTCGAGCGATCATTCTGAGAAAATCGCTGGAGCGAGAGCGGCGGACGGGCACGACCCTCCACTCCTCCGGCTCTAAAGTGGGCTTCCCGCCTCTATTGCGCGGTGCAAGAAAATCAGGGAGAGGGCGTGGTGGGACCATCTGTTTCAAATGGTATCGTAATATAGCCACGGTATTTGTGTGACCGAAAAATGATACTCAGTCAACATTCAAACATTCGCGGTATTTTAGTTGCTTGCGACCGTTAATTTGCAAAGCGCCGCATAAACTAAACGCCGTGGTGCGCTGGTTGATGTGAGCCCACGCTCCCTTAAGACAAACCCGAGTTTTTCTGGGGCTCTAAACGGCCGTGGACGGGCGCTCGTGCAGAATGGTCACTCGCGAGCGCTCGTGGAGGAATGGAATGAAATTGAGAGCGAGCGCTCGCGAGCGACCATTTTGCACTAGCGCTCGTCCGCGGCTCTCGCTCGAGCGATTTTCTCAGAATGATCGCTCGAGCGATTGGCTCTCGAGCGTTCTTTGAGAACGACCGCTCGAGCGGCGAGCGCTCGCGAAAAAAGCTCCAGCGAACAACACTATATTTGAGTGAACTCATAGCCTTCTATCCTCTGCGTCTCGTGTTCACTCAACTGACCATCCACTCATTCTAATCCATTCCCTTGATCCAATCCCATTCTCAAATTGATCTTACCTAGTTCATCACCTCAAACCTAATCTATCTATGTATTTATTCAGCGATTTCGTTTAGTCGTTTGCCTAACGAGGTTTTCACATCTCTATTCGATACTTTTTAGTTCGAAAGATGGAAAAATGGTGTGGAATGGAGAGAGTTCTGCTACTCTTCCTTTTCTATCCTCTCAATCATTAGTCTCTATCAGCTGAATGCTTCTCCTTATTTTTTTTTCTCTCTTCTCAGTCTATCGAAGTGTCAGATTGAAGTGGATGAATTCAAGGAGAGGAAGACATTCCATAGTAAGTTCTTTACTTTTTTCTCTTACTTTTAAATATAATTTATAAATATCTTACGCTTACGACTCCTTACGAATGTTTTGTTTACTATTCAACAAGCTGCTTTGCAATAGGTCGGAAATTACCCGCTGAGAAAATTCTAACCCGGAAATTGAAGTGACGCTGCAGCTCCTCAAAAATCTAATTGAATAGAGACATTTGTTTCATGATTTCAACTTCATGAGGAGAGGCACAGTGTAATTATAGTAGATTAAAATTACTATTTTTTTCTCATGATCACTGATTGAGGATACTTCTGTCGTCAGTCATTCCTCATCGATCTCGTGTTCCAAACAATAGATACGCGATAGAAACATTTGAAAGGGAGAAAGACTCCCAGTTGGTATCCCATCGATCAAAGTGAGTTGAATAGTGAGATGGAAAATAATAATTGGATGTACTTAGATGGGAAGAAGTGAGTGTGACAGGGGGGGGGGGGGGGGGGATGATCCATCTAAAATCTATCCCGAGTGGTCATTATTCCTCAACGGATCTGTCAAATGATAGTTGTATCCCACAATGAGGGAGTATCCCGGGTTAGAAATTTTGTTTGAGAATTTCCACTTGAGAAATGTATTTCTCAGAAAGATCTTGATGAGAAATAAATTTTCGGAATTTTACTTTTCAGAAATTCATGTTTGGGAAAAAATATTTAAGAAAATAAATTTACAGAAAAGCATATTTTTAAAAATCAGTTTCAGATATTTATTTCCAGAACCGCATTTTCAGAATTAAATTTTCAGAAGTCAATTTTGAGAAAAATTCGACCGGAACCGCCTTTTAGGTAGGGACCGCAGCGTGTCGCACGAACTAGCTCAAATAAAATATTATTTGCATGAAATCGACAGTTCTGAAGTCGCTGATCATTGAAATAAGAATAGATTTCATGAGAAATTCCATTTAAATCAGTAAGGGCGTTTAAAAAACAGGTACCTTTGGAACCTCTTACAGTAACCCAAAATTGTTAGAGTTAGAGCACATTTCGTGTCACATAATTTATTCGCTTACAAGAAATTAGTTTTCTGTGATGAATAATTTTTTCTGCTAATCATTTAGCTCCAGGATAGTTGGCGCTGCTGAATTATCTCTGCTGACAGGATCTGAAATTTTTAAAAATAAATCTAAATTACGGGAGAAAGCGATTTCGGATTAGCTCATTTCAATCGCTAATAGCGGTGTTATGGCAACCAAATCGCGATGGATAATCATGCAGCGATGCTAGAGTAACGAATTGGTTCAGAGAATTAAGAAAAAAGAATGGCTCCGCGTGGTAAAAAGATATGGGGCTAAAATGATAAGGTTTAAAATAGGCTACCATTTATGCCAAGTAACAATCGTTTCTCGAAAGCCGCCAAGTCCAATATTCTCATAAGCGTAAGATGCAGTATTCTGCTTGCGACTAATAACAGAAAATAATTATAATAGTGGCATAAACGGCACAAATATGGCGAAAAGAAAAAATAGCAGGTTTTATTTCACCCACGAAACTAATCCTCAGTTTCACTATGCTAACTAAGCAGAAGACATAGAGGAGTTATGAAACTAAAATTAAATTAATAAATTAGACGAAGAAAAAATTTTACCCTGAACTCACGGCAGTTTCCGCGTTACCTTCCGGAGACTTATATTTTTCCAAAAAATCATATTCTCAAATTTCTTTTCTGATAAAATATTTCTCAACAGTGTTTTCTGAAACGAAAATTCTAATTCGGGATAGCCCCCACAATGAGTACCTCCGTTTTTCTTCCTCCTCCATAATTATCCATCTTCCCTTCTTCCTTCTTCCTCCAAATCATTTTCCTTTTCAGTCAACCCTACTATCCATCTTACGGCGGAGGATACATAAATTATGGTGATATAAGTTATATCATATAACTGAGGGAATTTAATTTCCATCAATCAGTAATTACAGGGTACCGTGGTGGATAAGGTGGGGAATCTTCACACGGGAATGACCGGAACTCACATATCCCGATTCCCTTCTATTTTCCACCATAGATAGGAACACCCAAGAGAGTATAAATACTGTTTTCAAAACCTGCTAAATGTTTCTGGAAAATTATTTTTTCGATTATTTCTTCCGCGGGCTCTCTCCACGAGCATTTTTTCGGTTGAGATATGATCTAGTTCGATCGCCTCTCGACCATGAGCATCGGTGGTTGAATGGATAACGAATTGGGTTGTCTAACCGAGGGTCTGCGGATGGAATCCCGCTCCCCATAATTTTGTTTTGCCAATTTTTGCGATTAATCTTTGATCTTTCCTCGTTGTTTTGCCATCGGATTCGCAAAGATTCAACCAAAAACATGTTTATTGAGCAAAAGTTGTGAAGTCCAGCAAAAATTTTTTCTGATCTCTTTCAAAGTATTACGTCCGATCATAGTGAGGACAGAGAATGAAACTCATGGATACCCAACTGACCCACTGGTTATTTTGGATAATCACTGAAGCAATTTATTTTTTTTATATTGCCTGCCAGTTCGATAGTGTTCTGTTTCTCATCTCGCTCTCATTCATATATTGCCTATGATCTATGGATGGTTTGGCGGGAAGGAAAATAGGATTCCAATTTGATAATCGGACATTCTGCATAGTTTCAAGGAACCCTTGTGTGGGACTTGAGATTCCCTCTCTTCTCCAGTATTCACACTTCCCTTTCATTCATTCTCATTCTGAATGACTCGTGCGGTCACAGTAATCGAGTGCGAGAATGAACGGTTGATTGCTGCCTTTACTTGAGCCATGTCATATTAATTGGAAAGCGGTGTAAAGATAAGGATCAGGGAAATGGAAGAACAAAATAACCAGTGGGTCAGTTGGGTATCCATGAATTTCATTCTCTGACCTCACTATCATCGGTCGTAATGCTTTGAAAGAGATCAAAAATTTTGATGGACTTCACAACTATTGTTGAATCTTTGCGAATCCGATGGCAAAACAACGAGGAAAGATCAAAGATCAATCGCAAAAATTGACAGAACAAAATTGTGGGGAGCGGGATTCGATCCGCAGACCCTCCATTAGACAACCCAACTCGTTATCCATTCAATCACCGATGCTCATGTTCGAGAGGCGATCGAACTCGATCATACCTCAACCGAAAAAATGCTCGTGGAGAGAGCCCGCGGAAGAAATAATCGAAAATATCATTTTCCAGAAACATTTAGCAGGTTTTGAAAACGGTATTTAGACTCTCTTGGGTGTTCCTATCTATGGTGGAAAATAGAAGGGAATCAGGATATGTGAGTTCCGGTCATTCCCGTGTCAGTTTGGGTCTCAATCGATGACTCGGATTGGCGTTGGATGATCTACCTCAATGAAGATCAATCGATAAATCATTCTGATGTCACTACATTGACCACGTGTGTAACTACTAAATGATAGCCTTAGCCACCTGACTCCCCCCCCCACATCCCCCTCCCCCTCTCTTCATTCCTCATCCACTTCTTCATTCCATCTGGTCACTCTTCATGAATCCTAAGGTAATTATCTTTAAATTATGAAATTAATAAAAACAATTCGTCATTTTAAAATAGGGAGATACAAGAGAGATCTCTTCTTCCAAATATCTTTCGTCTGTCTCTTGATCATCGTGTCTATCCATACACCATTCTCCCATCCTTTCATCCTTCCATTCCCACTCTCCAAATATGAGTCCGCCCCCCCCCCTCCTTCCTTTCCTTCTTCCTAACTTAGCTCCTTCTACTCTTCTAATCTGGCTCCTCAACCATATCCACGAGTTCTTCCTCTCACTCCCAAATTCAAGGTACTTAAAAAATAAATAACTAAATTAATTTAAACTGTTTAGAAACGATATGCATGCAATCCATCAATCCATAACCCAAAAATCAACCAATGCAGCATCTATCCATCCATCCCATTACTTCTCTTTTGTCGCCCCTCCCCCTCCTCTTCTTCCTAGACTCCTCCCATATCATTGCATGATTCTCCTCCGACGTGATCGTATCCATCCTTCTCTCTCTCCTCCATCTCCTTCATTCATTCTCAATCGCCCCCTTCTTCCCTCTCCCCCATCATCTCCATCCTCAGTCCATTCTAAATCCATCCTATCCGTGAGTCTCCCTTCCATTACGACTATTTCACCCAAACAGGGTCACATTCGTCTTTTCCCAATGGACTCCTTCTCCCTCTCCTTCCCCCTCCCCCTCCTCTTCTCATTATCTTCTATACTGGTGGTCTAGTCGGTCTCGAGTGAATTGACCGTGAATAAGGAGTGAAGATGAGAGTGCCCTCCATCCACATTTGTCATGAGTACATAGGGGAGGACTCACACGGTAACATGTACTGAAAGAGGGCTTCCATCCCATCCGATAGAGGGAATTGGATATGCAAGGATGACTCCTTTATTCTTCTTGTTTAGCCAATTTGAGCATGGAAAGAATATGAAATAAATGGAAATATCCATCCATAAAGAGGTGTTATGCACATTCTCTCTGGCACAAGCATTGGAAGAATCCTCAATTGTTTCCCCCAGTTTTCCCACATTTCCCATTCATTTTGAGTTTGAGTGAGCGTGTAAGTTGGGAGGGGAAGAAGGCCTTCCTTCCCTCGTCATCATTCCATCCAAAAGACGAGGATTGGGAAGGGTTTAAGTCACCAGTCAAATAAAGGGGGGGGGGGCAGCGAAACATGACTGGATGTCTAAGCTGGTCACTATAACAATGGAGAAATACTGATTCTCTGTTTCATACTCATCACGCATTAAAAAAAAATACAATCCGAAATTCCTCCAAGTTTAAATCTTGTATTCCAGGGATTCCAAGAGGGGGAACTCATCACATTCGCTCTCTTGGGCTTCGCAATCTTTCTCACCTTTTCTATCGTTATCTACTACAAGTGCATTGCACCAAGTAATGTCCTTCTTCTCTTATTTCATCACGAGGTCACACTAACATTACATCTTTAGTCATGACTTAATAATTGAGGTATCGAAGCGAGGAGTAGAATCATTTTCAATCCGGGAGAAAACAGAAAATGGAAATATGGAAAGGAGCTATTCGGAAGGTTTGCCAAGAAGAATAACTACTGAATCAGCCTTGACTCTGTGTGATCTCTTCGCAATATCTCTGTGGAAAACAACGGGTTATGATTAACAATTTATCTGTTCTTTCTATGGTATTATTTGAGTTTAAAAAATCTCTCATCTTTGAAATTAACGCGTAATACGACCACAGAATCATCAAAGAAATGCATTGGGGAATAAAATCTGAGCATTCCAGAGTATGCGATATTTACAATAGTAGCTATGATATGATACAGCCTTGCTTAGCACTCATTAAAACTATCACAGATATAAAAACTTTTTTAATTCAACAAATATTTGGTGTCGAAAATGTGGATTATGTAACCCGAGGCTAAATAGTAATTAAACTGACATACTCACATATATACAAACTGAGTGATTTCTGGTTGAAGAAGCTCCGCCCTTGCCAGAACTGAGTGGAACCAACCTGGAGAGAGAGAGAGAGAGATTAATGGACTCACGTATGGATTCCCTCATCTCCTGATCCCCCTCTCTTTTCTACGTCGTTAGACTGACGATTGGGTGTTATCCATTGAATGAGATGCTCAATAGAGACCATCCCATCTCTACGGTGTAAACAAGAATGGAAAGGAAGGAAAGGGTTAATGGAACGACTGTGCCAGAGGGAAGTGACATCATCAACAATATAATTTAACTCATATATCAGATTCTATTTAAATGGCGAAGAATCCAAGTGTCTCGCCTTCATTAGTGAGATCTAATGCTCTTCTAGTCGCAGATAGAGAGAAAGAAGAAGAACGAGAGGCATCACTCTTGTCCCATGGCTCACTAAAATGTATCATTACTCTGTTTTACGACATTTTTTCTCTGGAAAGATTCTCAAAGTGAATTGACGTCGACCTAACAATACAGATGAAATGACGTCATATGATGGATTCCCTCACCCGGGATGAATCTCAGATGGACGAGAGTGACAACAAATGTCATGAATACCCGCTAATGAATAAATAGTTATGGACTGAGAGAGAGCATGGGTGGATATTAATGATCTCTGCCTCCCCCCTCCTCCCCCTCCCCTCTCATAGGTCAGAAGGAGAAGGGGAAGAAAGAGTCATCTCTCCCTATCTCACCTTGCATCTTTAACGTAGGCGATGAATGCTCTGGCTGAATTATCGAGACAGAGATTGAATTGATGGATGAATCCCAATCTGCAATCACCCTCCTCCTCATGACTCAATAATTGGCTCATCCTACCTGGCCGAATCCTCAACTGGTAGGAGAGCGAGTCTTCTCAGGAAGGAGACCACATTATCCAATGGACGGACTCCACTCAATTCCCTCAACCAATATTCTTATTACACAATATACATATCTCCTCGCAGAAAATATATTTGGATAAACAGTTGAATTAAAAGTAAAACTCACAACAATCGATTCTTTGTGGGAGCATTACCACTCCCAAGTATCGAGTTCACTGTAGACAACTCGGCTCTTAAATGAATACATATCTTTCCAATAGAAATCTCTTTCTCGCATCCTCTCCCTCATGGAAGACAGGGTGGATCTCGTATGGAAGAATCGAGGAATTGCAAAGGAGAAAAATAGGAGAAAAAAGGAATGTAGGGAACAGCATCTATGGGAGACATTGAGACAACTAGAATAAGAGAGACAGAGGGATTCCGCGAAAAAAAAGTGACATTCATAATTCAATTTCCTTCCAAGATCGTTGTAATACAGTTACCGTAATCTCACCTTCTCTTATTGATTGCATGCTTGGGGAATGGAGATGATACAAGAACGATGGATCGATCCAAGTCTATGATGGAGATGGGCCATGGGGAATGAATCGCATTGTGGATTACAGTAGGCAGGGAGGACTGAAATGACGATTATCGATGACTATTCTACCCATACCTGTCCAAGCCGCAGGCGCGCGCACTGACGCGAATTTGCTTCAGTGCGCAACCATGTATAGTCATGGTTTACAAAATGTCTCCAATCGGTCCCAAACTTTTCCTAGTTACAGTAGGTTACGGTAGGATACAATAGGAAAAGTTTGGGACCGATTGGAGACATTTTGTAAACCATACATGGTTGCGCACTGACGCAAAAACCCCCTCGCCGCAAGAGCTGGACACCTATGATTATACCGTAACCCATCTTCTCCCCTCCCCCTTGTCTGACCCTTTTGACTGCACACAATCTGAGTAGAGGAGAGTAATCGTGAGAGTAGGGACGGAGACAATTCCATCTGAGAGATGGAGGGACGAAGAGGAGAAGAGAATGCAACAACTGAAATGAGAATGAATACTCAGTGTGCCATCCACGATGGAATAACCCTCCTCCTCATATATCCATGCTAATTGAATCAAGTGGTCTATCACATTCTACTGGGCACTTATTTGCGTGATTGAGGAAGTGAGAGGGTGGATCAGAGAGAAAGAAAGGGGGGGGGGGAGGAAGTGAATGAAGTGGGGGGAGGGACCACACTATCACGTGAGTAGATTCAGCAGCAGATGAAATAGTGTAGATCACCCCCAGTCTATTGTTAACTTCACACCAACTGCTCAGCCCGAGAGAAAAAAGAAATACGAGTGATAATTGTTAGAGAATTGTAGAGGGAGATACCTTGTTGACAATGGATAGATTCGATCCCACCACCACACAATTGCCTTGTGTCTGTAGGCAGGCACTGATAGCCTTAGTGAGAAGAGAAGAGATGGAAGAAGGAAGGGAAGGAGTGGAGAAGAAGGTACGCTTGATCTGATATTACACTCTTTCATTACCACAAATGAGAGAACATTCTCATACGATAATAATATATGATTGAACGAGATCATTTGATACATTTTAAGTGTGGATCACTATAGCACAAAACGGGGCAACAAAAGCGCGAGTCTCTCATTCATTGAATGATACACTCACCTTGAGTGTTGAATTGGTGGGCATAAGTGGGAATCTCTCAAGACTTCCCATCACAGACAGTAGTTTAGTCCATTCCGTAGTCAATCGAACCACCGTATCATCTGTCTCCTCCTGCGATTCTATCAACCAATTAAATATTACAACATTTCAACCTCTAAATCTGCAGTTTATATTCACATGAATGAAACAGAAGAATAATAATCCGATAATTACTAGAATAACAGCATGAGTATGGCATTGCCCTTCTCTCCCCCCCCCCTTCCCCCCACTACTCTCATTCTCTCCTCATCATAACCCCTCTTGACCTTCCTCCCTCTTCCTCTTCCTCTCTTCTCACAAAAACGAGCCTCATTCTTTACATTTGCATTTATGAGCTCGTTTACTCTACAGTCTATTCTCTCCATTCACTCATGGACCAATAATCTACGTCTCCCTTTGTCCTCTCATCTTCCCTTATAAGCTTCCCTCTGTCACTTCCAGTCCTTCCCCCCCCCCTTCCTCGCCTCTCACTCTACCCTATCTCCCATCCTATGACCTCTCATCGATGGCTGGTCTTCTTCTCCATTCTATCATCAGCTCTTCTTATATTCTCTCTTCTATCTATATCATTTATCTTCTACGATCTCAAATCATTCTATGATGAATCAATCCAAGATATGGACACTTTCAATGTGAGTTCCCATCCCAATCACTTCTTAATAAATATGATATAATCTCATTGAGATCAATGCCGAGCGTGCCTGGTCAGAGATGAAGTCTTCTCCCTCTCCCTCTTCTTCTTCTTCTTCTTCTTCTCCTTCTCCCTCCCCTTATTCTTCCCTCTCTCCTTCAATTATCTATGGTCGCCATCCTCGATCAGCCGCTATCTGCCAATGTGGCCCCATACCCATCACTCCGTGCCCAGATGGTACACCAGGTTCTCCTGGTTCACCAGGCTCTCCTGGTTCACCAGGCTCTCCTGGTTCACCAGGCTCTCCTGGTTCATCAGGCTCTCCTGGTTCATCAGATTCTCCGGGATTTAAAATCTCTTGCCCCGTCGGGCCTCCTGGTATTTCCGGAGATCAGGGTGCACCCGGAAATCAGGGTCCATTGGGAGCACCTGGAGAACCTGGAACCGCTGGATCGCCGGATCTCGGATCTCCGGGATCTCCGGGAGAGCCGGGATTCTCCGGTAGAGACGGAGAACCCGGACTGTCCGGTGCCCCCGGGAATGGAGCACACACTGGACGAGGTTACCCATTGAGAACATAGATTATGGTTGAGGCGATAGAGATGTAATAAATTATTGATTTAAGGTCAACCAGGTTTTTCTGGAGTTCCTGGAGCCATGGGGCCTGTCGGAAAACCGGGACCATTGGGAAAACCCGGACTATTGGGGATTCCTGGCCCCATGGGGCCCATGGGGGATGATGGAAGAAGCGGAAGGAAGGGAGAAGGTGGAAAGTCAGGAAGACCAGGAGAAAGGGGAGAAATCGGGACGGATGGAGAGTACTGTCCATGCCCGAGGAGGAATCAGAACCATCAATATGGAATCAGGGTGAGTCGATGGAGGAGAAGAGAAGGGGATGGGAGGGGGAGGGGGGATACTGTAGATTATTGATCGACTGATTGTAGAGTTACGCTCATGGAGGATCAGTGAGTACGAGGAAAAGGAGTGGAGATGTGCATAGAAAGAAGTGGAATACTGCCAGAGAATATACCGATGTGAGTATATATCAGAAAGGGAGGAAATAAAGTACGGTGATTTAAGATAATTAATTAATGAATTTAGGAGTCAATCGTAATGACAATGAGCCCCCCTATCCAGTATCACGATGAAAAAGAGGCATTCATCCTTGATGGAGGAGATTCAGATTGAGAAGAGAAGAAACATATCTTCCTTCCTTCCTCTCGCTAATAATGACCAAGTCTACCCAACAAAATGTGTTTGTAGTAGCTCAAATCGCTTATTTACATGTAGATAATTGTAATTGAATAAAATAAGAAAGTGAAACTGACAGCGATAATGGATGCTTTCATTCGAGGGACCAGATCAGTGATGATTCCCTCGAAGAGATCGTGTCTATCCATGTACCATTTGTATCTCAAATTAATCAGATCACATCAATTCAACTATTTCACTCAATAGACTCCAGACTGTTTGTCTCTCTCTCTCTCTCTCTCTCTCTCTCTCTCTCTCTCTCACCTCTTATTATTCATGACAAAGGAGAGAGCATGCATTCCTCCCTTCTTCACTGGACTTCCTTCACTCGATGAGAAAAGGAAGGAAGATACATTCAATCGACGACTGGCTATCATCATCATCTTGTGAACCAGTGGATTCGATGATAGTTGAGTACTCAATACACTTTGTTCAACCATTTCACTCAATAAATGAGAAAACAAACTCTTCATAGACAACTTCATTGGGTTCTCAATGCGGCACTACTGCAGAAGCCCAGATTAGATTTAGAGAGGTGGATCCATAAGACTTACTTAGAGCCCATAAACAGTACTTAGTGCACAAGAGTCCCTTCCAAAGATCTTCAGGTTTGATGAGGCTCCGGTTAAGGACAGTTGTTCTTAGAATTTTTATTAACTTGTCTTAATGGATTGTAACCACTAAGTATCCAATCTGGGCTTCTGCAGTAGTGCTATAATAAGAAAGGAAGGAACCTGCAGATCTGTTCAGCCAGGACGAACTTGGCGATGTATTCCTCATCAGAGGGAACATCATCCTGAACATCCAGAGTGACGTCATCGATGAAGAAATCGGAACAACAAGAAGAAGGAGAAGAGGGACTGAATGAGATGAATATGATCACATCTGGTGAGCTTGAAAAGGTCTAGGGTTCGAGATGGACGAGATCCTGACTTTTGGAAGGCCATTTGTGGGGTGTCCGGAGGCCAAAGCCCCTCCTAGCAGACTCATTTTTGAAGGGGTCCGGTTCTTATTTTTCGAAAAATTTGTATGGGTACGGACCATTCACGGTGTTGGGACGTTTAGGAACTCGCGCCGAACTCCCAATCGGTGACGTTTAGGAACCCTTTAAAAACATCGGGAAGACGGTTTAGCCCCCTAATTTTAATACCGGTGGATAGCCTTTCAATATAATATAGTTTAGAAACGTCAACGGTATTCAAATTAGCAATCTAAACCGTCTTCCCGATGTTTTGAAAGGGTTCCTAAACGTCCCATCACCACATTCACCCTTTTTAGCCCACCAGTGATGATGACGTTAACGAGAAAGAACGAGATACCGTGTGAAAGAGAAGCGAGTGATGGTTGGATCGGAGTCAGGTCTCAATCCAGTCGGGGAGAGAAATGAGTATGGAGTGTAGGGAAGATCCTCGTGACTCTCCATCATTTCAGAACCCACGTATCCAGAAGTTAGCACTGTAATTATGGATTGTCCCTTCACAGACATAATATCGTACACATTGTACTGTAATAGGTTGAATACGGCACTCACAGTCAGTATCATCTTCATATTGTCCTTCTCCTTCAGTCTCAATGATCGAGTGAGCAGTAGTTAGAGTGGACGAAGTGGAATGGGATGGATCACTCCTGGTCTTATGAGGAGTATCACTCTCTTGAGGAGATGAAGTCGCCTATGCATCATTGATAGAGAACAGGAAAAAAGAGTGCTCACCAGTGGTAGATCACCCTTGAGCTCTTGAGTTTTGAGGGAATCGAAACTATCAGTACTCTCATCTAGTGGGAGTCCAACATGTGCAGATGAGGCAAATGAATCCTACAAATAACAGATCATGAGATACAGTATATAATCTAGATCAGTTCTAGGAACATAAAATAGCTCACTGTGAGGGCATCAATAGTTCTTGTTCCAGATTGGTGACTTGTTCTGCTTTCACTCATGAAATCATCAAGAAATCTTGAGATAGAAGAGTCTCCAGTGATGGCATCATCCAAAATCGACAGATCAGTCTGTAATAAATGATCTCAACGACCGCAACTACATACAATCTGTTCTTTGAAGTAAACTCAGCTATTTACCTGAAGATCATCGATTTCTTCAAACTGAATACTTGAATTAGTCATGGAAGAAGAAAAACTGAAAAGTCATGGAATGATAGAAGAGTATGAGAATGAAACTCTCGAGATAGAAGAGAATGAATGGATCAATGGATGATCCTCTCTAATTATTATTTATAATATAATTTTAATAAAACTGATATTATAAATTATTGGAACGATTGGAACGAGAGACGAGTACTATCATCCATCTGATATCCATTTTATCTATCTCGTATAATACTCTTCCAAACCTTTCACTCTCATCATCATTCGCTGATCCATTCGGTTCTTCGTCGCCAGAAAGATCGATCGGGCTTAGAGATTCATTGGAAGGAGTCACCTGCAAATATACCTATTCTCTCCCCTCCTACCACACAGCGATCTGACATAAGGGAGTGGTGCACGTTAGCGAGATATCATGAACTTCATCCACCCTGTTTACATTTGCCGGCTCTTATTGGACCGGTTCTCTAATTTTGGGAGCATTCTGATCGTAGATACGTGTTTGAATCTAGCGTAATACTTTCACATGGCTCCTGTTCATAGAGGAAATGCAGATATAAGCCATTTCACTTCCTTTGACGCTCGTTGTTACGTTTTGCAATCTTCGAACGACGATTTCACGAGTTATATGCATAAGTTTGATATTTCCACGCACATGGAGTAGTATAGCGCCCGTATATATAATGAAAATGCGTTACTTTTCAGAAAATCGCTTGCGTATTCGGTATATTCAGTTATTAGAAATCCGGGTTACTGTAGGATGTTTCGAAAGCGTCATTCGACTTCATTATTGCTCTTTTCATGTTTATTTGATATTGATAATTCATTATTAAATCTAAATCGACCGTTCAAAGTGAACAATGAAAGGAAAATTTAGTTTGAGAGCTGCGACAACAGTTCTTGTGCAACAACTTTCAATGGCTCCTTTTGAGCTCTATCAATGTTTTGAGGTTCCGAAAGATCAAAATGGCTTTCACTCACTTTAGACGCACATGAAAAAAGAGAATAAAATAATATTTAAAGCTTTTAAAAGTTTTCAAATTTTTACCTTTCAATTTACAATTACCTTGTGTGGCGTACACAATAATAGGGATCAGATCGCTGTGAACCACAATAAGTATCTGAGATAGTATTAGGCTCTCTAACTTAGTGGGATGTTGTTTATCACCTTATTATTTCACACTAAGTTAGTGGGATGAATATTACCGGATTTTAGCATTTATTTGAGTTTGTAGTAATACTAGGAATCTAATGACAATTATTCCTTCATAGATGGACGTCCTAGACATGCATTGCATATTACAACCTTCCAAAAAGGCTTAGGCTTTTTGGAAGGTTGTGGGTTGTACGATTACAAGTTGTACGATATTTGTAATATAATTTTTGGAAGGTTGTAGGTTGTACGATTATCCCTGGTCCTTACTCTCCTACCAAGACCGCCATAAAAACTCTTGACCTGCGCGGACTTACCGAGAGGAGAGTCATAGCCGATCTTTGTATGACCCATACTAGTGATGTCGTTTCGGTTCGGTTCGGCACTCATATCTCGCTTCAAACTCACCGGATAACCTTGGGAGAAGTCTTTCCCCACCTCCCATGCTCGGAATAACAAATTTAAATTTTCGTCATCTCTACGTAATTTCACATTTTCGGTCATATCTCGCTTCAAACTCATTGCTTGAGGCCAATTCCAGTACCAATCGAACCCCCTCGGCGAGCTTTACAAAATGATCAGCAAATTTCGTCATCACTACGCAACATTTCGCTATCCTTGCGAAAAACGACATATTACGTAAGGATAGCGAAATGTTGCGTAGTGATGACGAAATTTGCTGATCATTTTGTAAAGCTCGCCGAGGGGGTTCGATTGGTACTGGAATTGGCCTCAAGCAATGAGTTTGAAGCGAGATATGACCGAAAATGTGAAAATTACATAGTGATGACGAAATCTCAAATTTGTAAATCCGAGCATGGGAGGTGGGGAAACACTTCTCCCAAGGTTCTCCGGTGAGTTTGAAGCGAGATATGGGTGCCGAACCGAAACGACATCACTAACCCATACGATAATAACTGGTTCATCTATTATTCCCCGTTCATCTTTCTATGTATACAAGCCTACTCGAGATAGAGTCTCCTCTTTCGGTATCAATATATAATTCACTAAATGTACTAGGGACCCCCGAACTGGGAATTCTCAAATCAGAGCCGGCAAAGGCCGTGTCATGGAGTGGGAAACGTCGAAATTAGGGGTCAGTTCGATTTCGATTTCGATTTTCGATTAATCGAAAATTTTCTACAGAGGTTGCGCGAATTTCGATTAATCGGAATGCCCTGTAACAAAAATTCGATTAGTTGATCATATCTCAGTTCAAACTCATCGGGGAACCTTGGGAGACGTGCCAGTTCACTTCCCATGGAAAGATTTACAAATTTGAGATTTCGTCATCACTATGTAATTTTTACATTTTCGCTCATATCTCGCTTAAGACTCATCGCCTGAGGTAAACTCAAGTACCAATCGAACACCTTCGACGAGCTTTTCAAAATGAAATACAAATTTCGGCATGCCTACTCAAAATTTCGTCATCCTTACGTTATAAGCCGTTTTTCGAGCATGATTATGAAATTTTAAGTAGATATGACGATTTGTATTACATTTTGAAAAGCTCGTCGAGTGGGTTCGATTGGTACTTGAGTTTACCTCAGGCGATGAGTTTTAAGCGAGATATGAGCGGAAATGTAAAAAATTACACAGTGATGTCGAAATCTCAAATTTGTAAATCTTTCCATGTGAGATGGACTGACACTTCTCCCAAGGTTTATCAATAATTTCGAGATGCGCCTCTCCAGTTCTTCAATAAATATGAACACTAACATCAACACGGCCCGTTGAGAGGTGTACTGAGATAGCGCAAACTGATTTCGAAGCGACGCGGCTAAAGTTCGGTGGAGCGCGGAAATTTCGACGGAGCGCCATTTTATTTTCCGTGTCAACACTTCGATAAACTTCGCTATTTCGATGTTTCACCTATTTTCGTACATTTCGAAAGGTAGAGGTTGATGAGAAATATATTCCTGTGGCAAAATAAAAAAATATAGAAGCATTTAATAAATCAATAAAAAAAATATTTTTTTTAAATGAATCAAAATCTACTTGACCTCGAACTTTGTAAGCGTTCTAACTTCACGGAAAAAAATGATCGGAACATAAATCCACCACTAAATCACTCCTAATTACATGTAGAAAGAAGTTTGCTATAGCAATAAACAAATAATTTAGAACTGTTTTCAAAAATTAACTATATAGGTCGATTCGGGCATAAAATCTTAATTCAGAAAAGACGTCATAAACTGATAAATAGCGATAATTGAACTCAAACAAGGGAACGAGCAACAAAGGGTTATGTCCCGGGACAAAGTTTGATAGCATGAATCAAAATGTCATCTTCTTAAAAAATTATGCGCAAAAAACGAATCCAAATAAGCAACATTTTGAAGAACCAGGATTGCCGACCGTAGAATGTAAATTGTGATACAGCAGACAACAGTAACCCATTTTCGCACTCCTACCAGGGAGACGCGTGCGGCTCTCGTGGTGCACCCTTTTTTCGCTGTTTAACGGGCCGTGATCAAACAATGTCACATAAAATATAACATATTTCTGTTTACGCAAACATGCTAAATTTGGCCCATAAATTTTCACTCACAGCGTTTTTATCGGCATGCGAATGAATTTCGATTTGCGCCTTCCCACTTTTATTCACACCTTATTCTATGTACAGAAACAGATTTTTTTGCAAAATATTAAGAAAATCGGTTTACCTTATCAAATCGGGTGGAAACTTTAAGAAAACAACGTGTAAAAAAGCCCTAAGTTTGTCAATTCTTATATTTTTGAAAAATTGGTAAAGTAGCATTCCTGTGGTGCTATTTCACCTAATCCAGTCAATAAAAATAGAAATAAATGTGTTTGAAATTTGCAAAAGGTGACTTGACGAAATGTCGTGACCCACCGAACTGCTTGCGTGCTTGAACTACACCACGAGGGGCGGGGCTTAGACGGGTAGGTCAGAACCCGCTAATTTAATTTTTTCATGAAAATCTGAGTAACTTTAATGAATTCTGCACTCCTGATTACCCGATTGCATATAAATAGGGACCGCAATGGGGTATGTTTTTTAAAAAAATCCTAGAGTCATCGCGCGTAGTGTGTTCTATGGAATTATGACAGCTGAATCGATTGGGAATAACAACATTCATAAAAAAAAATAATTAAATAACAAAAATATAGAGGGTTATTAAAATAGCGTTTTGTCCAGCGATCTAGGGACCACCAAGTAAAATTTTAAAGTTTGTCTAAAATTTCTTTTCTATATGCATTGGGGTAATCGGGAGTGCAGAATTCATTAAAGTTACTCAGATTTTTATGAAAAAAGTAACTCAGCGAGTTCTGACCTACCCGTCTAAGCCCCGCCCCTTGTGGTGCAGTCCTTACACGCAAACGTTCGGTGGGTCACACCTTGATAAATGTGTCAATGTTCGCTAATTTCAAACATACTTTTCAATATTTTCCTTCGTTTGTTTATGTGAAGCACTAAGTTAAATACAAGAATTGATAATTTAAATGGCAGTGTTGACCTTTCAGCTCTTTTCTGAGGACATATTTGCATGAGGTAAATACACGGTATGTGAAAATTGACCTGTCAATATTAATTCAAATGAGCAATTCACGATTTGAATTTATCGTTTAGATATGCTGCCCGAACCCGGAAACTGAAAAATATAAAATAAATAATTAACTAAAATCTCCTGGTGAAGTTTTATGCCACTTCTCCATCAAAGTTCGTCGTCGATTTATTAAATTTCGGGAAAACAGATTATTCTATTTTTCTGCAGAGAGTATGATAATACCTCAATAATCAATTTAATAACAAAACAAAAAGGCGGCATCATTTCAAACTCTTGCTTGTCAATTAAGAACGGCAGCACCCCAAAACTCAGCAAATTCATTTGCGAAATTTAGCATGTTCGGGTAAACAGAATTATTCCTATTTTTTTACACGCATTCCTTTTCAATCAGTTCTCTTATTAAGCGAAAGAATGGAGGGCGGCACTCATTTTTAATCAATAAAACTTGAAAAAAACAAAATCACTGTGTGATATTTGAATTCCCGCTTTTCGACATTTGCCGGCTCTGATTCTAACTTTTCCGGTTCGGCACGGCACCCAGAGCGAAGACATAGGCAAAGCGAAATGCGTACTCGCTCATCAGGGTCAAATCAGGAACCTCCCGCGAAAATAAAATCCTACAGAAAGAAGTTGATCCTGAATCACGATAAATCAGGCATTTTCAAGGTCAGTTTGCGATTCATCTCACTTTTCCTGTGTTTAGCGACACAAGAGCGTGACAATCAGGCAACTTCCATCGTACGCGTGAGTGCACAGTAATCCATCGCGCACGCGTGCGTGATTCAGGCAACGACGTTCATAGTTGTTTTGCAGTTTATAGTCGCACGTATTCTCTAGTCCTATGTCTGCGTTCCGGTTGCCGTGGTTCGGTGGTCCCTACCAGCGATCCACCATAATGGGACAAGTAGAGTCGAGTATCAACTTATGATTTAAAATTTTAGAAAATATTTTCATTATAATTTGTATTATTGTGAATTATAACTGAATATTAGTACATATTTTAAAAAAAACATTAGTACATATAGTATTTTCGGGAGTACATATAAAGTATTTGAAGCAGTTCGACCATAGCGGAGGCGAGCCAGACCTCGGAGAAAGCAAAACTGTACGTCAGATCACAACAATTCCACTTTCTAAGGTCGAAATCGGGGGTTCCGCCTATTCCCGCCAATAATTGCCTATAACCAGAAGTTCCGCGATTGTCAGTAGAACGAATTAAAAGTAGTGCGAGCACAGGGCAGACTATAAATGTACAACCAGATTCAATTCTTTCTCTGTTAGATCATCTCGAATGTACTCTCAACTACCCGACTTCATTCGGACCGCACCAAATGTCAAACTTTGAAACGTCGTTTAGAAAACCACCCCATCATTAATGACCTCTCCCATCCACGTGGATCCACAGCACTAATTCCCTCGAAGGCCCTCGTCAACACTCATATTATTATTTTCATATCCATTTTCGTGTTGCGCCTAGTGCGTAGATAAATTTTTATGATTATTAAATATAAGAAATAATAAGAATCAGCCTCAAAAAAGAGTAAACAGAGTCATAAAAAAATAGCTGAAGGGCATACTTACGTCCCAAACAAATCGAAGCTCAGGGCCAGACATATAATCAAACGTCGACCAGATGATTTGAGTAATTCCACACGTATCCCTTATACGCAGAGCTATACGAGACTTGTGTTTATCCTGAACATGAGACATAATACGTCTAATTAGTTCCAAAATCACGTACCAAACTCTCTATAACTTGAAAAAACTGATCGGCTTCCATTGAAGAATGATCAAGATGATGCCGCCGGTCACCTACAGCACGAATCCAAAACTTATCACGAAATAAAACCAAGCAACAGCCAAATGTTCGTCTCATGTTCAGGATAAAACAAACACAGCTCGCTGTTCAGTTGATGATAGGCCCCCATGTAATTTTTTTTTAGGATTACTGTAAGAAAAATCCTCAACCTGTTCCTGGCAAGAACTTTCTAGGGACCACCACGTAAAATTTTAACGTTCCTCTAAAATTGCATTTTTATGCGCATCTGGGTAATCGGGAGTGCAGAATTCATTAAACTTACTCAGATTGTTGTGAAAAAATTAAATCAGCGAGTTCTGACCTACCCGCCTAAGCCCCGCCCCTCTCGGTGCAGTCGCACGAAATCAGTTCGGTGGGTCATGGCATGGTAAGCAGGCCACCCTTTTCGAATTTCAAACACTCTTAATTTTATTTTCCTTGACAGCATGAAATAAAATGGCGCCTTCGGACTGATAATTGATCAATATATTGTTCATTTTCTCTGTGTGAAGGTATCAGTCAGGACAAACGTGAGCAAGGTATACGGTATCCAAGAGTGAAACCGCAGGCAGTAGTGAATTTAACTGAATCTATATTTCAAATGATCATATTTCGTACTCCAATGAATGGTTAATACAAATGCAATACATAAAATATAAGAATGTATCAACAAAGGGTTTTAATCATTTGTCACATGACGTCTTTTACTGTTTTGTCCGTTAGTTATTTCGCAAGGATCGCGTCCATGGATTTCGGGAAAACCTTGATAAAAGTTTAACTCCTGCACACTGATCATACTGAAGTCAAAACCGAGAAGGCGCATTCCGAGAATAAGCCGTAAGCTAATTAAAACGAGCGAATTCGCCAAGTATGCAATTTTCACCGATGATTTAAAACATGATCGCGTCCACAGAATTTTATAATTTTTTTATGTGTAGTGCTTTGTTACCTGAATTTCGTATTAATGATAAGAATGTAAAGGCGCATTTCGAAATAATAGGTTAATCCTGGAAAAGCCAAAATATGTGGAAGATTTAAATTCCCGCATTTCGACGTTTCCCACTCCATGACACGACATTTGCCGGCTCTGATTCTAACTTTTCCGGTTCGGTGGTCCCTAAGAACGAGTAAGGATGCGCTCCCTATCCGGTACGCAATATTTGTGCTGATATTCGAGAGCAAATATTGCGCTCCCACTGTAATTAAATTCGTTTAATGTTCGCGCATTGATTAGTTTTTTCGGCTTGGAATTTCCATTCGAATATTCAACCATTACTAATTTATCTTTTAATGTGTATAAACGCATGCCTGCCGCGTCTTTGATATATATATTATCAGCCTTTTCTTTAACGCGATCCCCTTGTTCAACTTGACACTGTTTTCCCGAATGTTTGTCAAATATAATATAGGGCATTCAAGGGCATGGATAAGGACGACGAGGAAGCCAAGTTACAAACGGACTCAGTCACATTCCTCGATGGATCAGTCAACGACTACAAAGTGCATGTGAGTCAAGTTCTAACCAGTCTTTATTCTCCAATCCAATCTGTTTATTTCTTTTTCATTTCGATTTGTTTCCACATGAAGGATGGTGAAACTATTTTTTTCTCCATTAAAGAGAGGATCTAGTGGAGAAGTGCTTTTTACACTGGTTAGCAATGGAATGAGTGTTGAGAAGAAGGATAGTCTCTTTTTCATCGACGATCAAGGAATTCGAGTGAGTTGGTCCATTTAATGATTGTTACGAAATTCGCATATTTTTCCAAACCATTATTTTTTTTATTTTCATTTTTATTAGCTCATGTGCCCTCAAATGTCTTCTGTTTTCTTGTCAATACAAATGGATTGAAAGTCTTCTCCGATATGTGTTATATTTGAAACCCTGTTTACACAACGATTGGAATATAGTTGCCAAGTACGTAGATTTTTTATTATTATTAGTTGAAGGGAATCTCGTGGCTGTTCTCCTTCCTTCAAAGTCAAGTACTATCATGCCGATCCTGTCACATTTAAGGATGATACTGCCCGTCACATGCTATATCTCCAATGCAGAGATGATAGCAAGATTATCAAGTGAGTTATTTTTTCCTGATTATTTTATCACCACTTAGAAGTAGATTGAAAGGGTCTTTTAAGAACATGTAAAATCAATGAAGTCTAAAGGGGACAATTCACATAGGAACAAAGAAGTGAGAGAGAGAGAGAGAGAGAAAAGAAAGACGATCACACAAGTAAGGTAAGGTATAAGATACCTGTTTTAAATATTTGCTAATACTCACTTATTTTGCTGTGTTTTTGAGAGGAAGAGTGCAAAAGATTTGGTGAAACAGGGAAGTTATAGAAAAGGGAGAACGTGATTGAAGAGCATTCGTCTGCTCTGCTGATTGACTGTTTAGGCTCTTCATATAGGGATCAGCGTCATAGGAACTAAGATACAGAGAGTGGGAGCATCCTTTATGGTTCTTCGAGTGGAGCCTAAAAGATCTGATTCAATCTGATTCACTGTCATGAATTGTCATAAATGACAATTTCAGGCATGTACTCTGGAGGGAAGCGAGATGCTAGCACCCGGAAGACTGATCGAGGAGATTCCGTCGAGTCAAGGATGGAGAAACCATAGGTGACTCTATGCGAGCAACACATAAGAAGAACTCCAGGAGAAAGAGTCGAATGACCAACTGTAGATCAGAAATGGTTTAGAGATTGGGTGTAAGGAGGAGAGACAAACCAATGTCTTTCCTTGAGCAATCCATTTCATCCCGTCTCCGGTCTCTGTCATACTTGGCGAGTCCTCTGATCTTGGGCCAGGAGGGAAAATAGTCCAAATGGGACTCCTCAATGGGTCCGTAGAAGTGATCAGGATGGGGAGACTGTTCGAACACCTCAATGAAATATATCTCAATAAAATCTATCATTTCAGGTTTTCTCGATCGTGTATGAGACAGATGGAATCAAGGAGGGAGACGACGAAAGTGGGAGTTTTCCATTCTGCCATAGAGGCTTCAGTGCCTGTAGAGAAGAGGGAACCATCTGATTAGTTGCTCCTCATGGTCGAGAGCCGTTAGGTCGTGCTTCTCTTCGAGTAGTCTACGCATGACATCCCTCGACTCTCCCTCCATTCCTATCTAAGATGAATACATATAATCCCCTATTATCCTAGAACTAAAGTTTACCTTGAGAATATCGGGAGAATCAGCGAACATAAGAAAGATCAGATCAGAGTAGATAGGATTGATAGATTGATCGGGGAGAGAAGCACTCTCAATGAATGGAAGGAAGGAAGGAGGTGTTCCTGTGGGGATTCCTCCAACTCCTTTAGAGAACTCTCTAAGCTCAAATCGTTCCCTCTTATTCCCTAGCCATCCAGGATCGATCGTTCTTATTGGCTGTAATGGAATGATTATTCACGAATCTAATGTTTCCTCATTACAGTATCTGGCCGATTGGGCAACGTCGCTCCTATATCTGCTCTGGAGCCCAAACAGATGCCATCGCACACGAGTGCATTGGGGAAGACACCACAGATGGAACAAGTGAAGGAGGATGGATCAATGGTCAGTTCATCCAAAAACTTTCTCCATCCCTTCTGGAAGGACTCTACTGATCATCAATTCAGGAGGGATTCCTCTTCCTTTCGCCCAATCCATTCTCGATGCATGGTAGCCTAAGATTAGAATAGACCTAATTATTAACTAGCATCTCTCTTACCACTTGCACTTAGACCAGCACATGTGAAGAGTGAGCAATACAATTCTATGAACTCAAGATCTATTCCGTATTTCTCGGATAGGAAGAGGGTGGGAGTGGAAGTGAGAGATAGACTGCAGCATTGGTTCTTCCCCACATTCACAACTATCTTCTCTCCTTTCCCGCGATGATCGCAGATCATTTTCTCTGAATCATGTTATACCAAATATATCTTCGTATATTTTCAACCTTCGCTCTTGTATAGAAACACCTCCCCATGGGAACACGTATCACTCTTTTCCATTGCAGATGTCAATACTCGACTAGTGTGTCTCCCTCCCGTCTCTTCCTCTTCCTCATCATCATCTTCATCTTCGATGGGCTCTACAGCTCCTCCTTCCCTCTGCTCACTCTCTACTCTCCTTGAGGTATGTCATGCATTAGTGTTCTTGACTATGTCAAGACTTACTTCACATGAGTACACGACTCTTTGTGGCAAACCAGGCAGGTCCTTTTCAACTTCGACACTTTGACGATTCCCACTCCTTGATTAGTCACTGGGGTCTTGATAATGACTAATCGAGGTTTCTCGAGGAAGGAAAAACAGTCTTCTACTAGGTCGACTTTCACCTCTGCTTGATCTTCGTTCTCCTCCTGTGGGTAGAAGTAGATCGAATGCAGAGTAGTGATGAGAATGTATAATACCTCCTCTCTTTTAGACATCCACTCCTCTACATAGCCTCTCTTGCCGCTCTCAGGTGGCAACATTCGGATTGAAGTACAGACTCGTGGTGCATCCAGCGTGAGTCCCCCAGTGTATTTATTGTAGAATTACGAGATTGATCGCAAGTACAGTAACTGATAATAGTCTCTGGAATCTAGGAAGTAACGGACATCCTTTTCCCTTTAAAAATATCCTTTCATTCTCTCTACAGTCACTGCACGATATCTCAGTTGTCTCCCCTTATATAGAACTCCTTCCCAGTGGTCTGGGAGACCAAGTGCCAGTTGATCTGTGTTATTATATTCGACTTTAGTTAGATTCCCTCTCTACAGTGTTGTACCTTGATTCAGAACAGCGATGTAGTCTTTATTCTTCTTCAAGTTATCGACATAGATGCTATTGGCACTGTAAAATGGTCTAGGTACAGCTTGTGATAGAGGAAATATAATATGAATATGACTACATTCTAGTTACATTAGAACGGACAATGTTGACATACCAATTCTCACTACCTAGATCGATATTATCAATCTCAATGCTCAGATCAAGAGGGATCTCTCCAGCTCTCTTCTTCACTGGTCGTCGAGGCTCCTGCGGGATTCGACCTCGGGTAGGTGAGATTGATACATTGAGAGTAGATTTTCGCTTTCGCGAAGGCAGCATTCGGAAAAGAATCGATTATGAGTAAAGAAACTAGTACCGGGATAAGGGGATGATAGTGAGGAACAACAATAGAATCACAACGTATCTCATATATCTTATTTCATCAAGGTTTTCTGGGGGGGGGTGTTCACGAGCGCAAATATTGCGCTATGTGAAATTAGTCTTTTATTCCTCAATATAGTCGTATTGTTGAGTATATTTGGGCACTATTATACATATTGTTTGTCACTCTTTATAAAAATGTTTTTGTCTCACACGGAATTGCCTGATGTTAAGGACATACGACGAATTTCTTACCGTAATGAGAGGGCGCGAAAATTTAGACTTTTTCTTTAAAAAATCAATTTTCGCGTTTTATCAATTATTGATCGATCGTTTGCTTATTTCTTCTTCATAGAAAGGTGGGTCAGAGTCCAATGCTTCTATTACGCGGTGCAGAGGCATTGTTGCACCTCGCGTTTGCTCGAAATGGCGATTTGTATTGTCCCAATTTTAATACGTCCTCTGTTTCAGGTTAATTCTTCATTCAGTCTTTATATTTTTCTTTTCAAGTTTGAGAAGGTGAGTGAGGAAGGTCTGTTTGTTTTCTGGATATTGAGTTTACTTGATTGCTTTCCTTCTAATCTAAATTTACTTGTATATACAATCTTGTAGCCGTTTAGCATTTCATTAATCCATTGTTACATTCTTCCACTGCTGTCCGAAAGAAGGTCAGTTCAACAAGTAGAAGTTCCACATGTTCACGTTTTACTATTTGCAATTTTCCAAAAGTGAGAGAAGCCTCTTACAGCAGGTGGTTCTCGTCGTAGCTAATGACATCGACGCTCTTTGTGCATCGACTATTCTCATGGTGAGCCTACGCCTCCGTTCACAGACCACATTCACCGACAGGTCTTTTTTCTCGTTAGATCTGTAGTTATGAACTAGTTTAAATTTCTCATTCTACCATCTCTTCTCGTGTGACGACGTTTCATGCTCTGTCGTCCCGATTGCATCATGGAGTTTGGAGTCTGGAGAGAACATTAGAGGAATATCTTCAGTGAGGTATTATCTACAGAACAGACTACCTTTGATTGTTGCAGGTATGTTGTATATTTCTCTTCGGTTCTTCTACTTTCGGTGAGACCTCGAGTCGAGGTGAGTAAAAAAAGACAATTCTCCCTCCCCCTCCCTCCCTCTATCATTGTTAATCCGCACGTTGTGAGTCTTCTAGGGAAGGCAATGGATTGCAATTTCGTCTCATTCTTCGTCCATCTCGGATTCAAAGAGTTTCTGCTCGTGATGTGGGAAGGTCTCTCAGTACACGGTCAGTCCCCCCTCCCCCCTCTCTTTTGGATGGGATCAGCTCGTCTAGATGTTCCTTTCCTCTTCTCTCGAGGGTGAGTCAATCATCTTACTTCCCTTTCATTTGTTGTATGATAACGATAATGATTAAGAATGAACTGGAGGGAATCTGGCAATATGTATCTACTGCAATAAATCAATCTCATCCTTCCCAATGGACATTTCAATCTCATCCTTCCCAATGGACATTTCAATCTATTCTCTATATTTGCATTCACACGAAGAAATGAAAGAAGGAGAAGAATGAATAGTTTACGCTGTCCCGCTTTCCCTCTACATTTTTATACAGCTTGAATTGTTTTTGTTGTTGTGAATAACCGGAAGGAGGAGTTAGTGTAGTCACTAACAAGTCCCATAAACTGTGTTTGAAAGTGATATCGGAGATGAGTATGATTGGTACTTGTCTGCACGTCTATTCTTCCGAATGAGTGTTTGCTCCTATCTAGGCTGGGATAATGCATCATGTGGCCTGATCTGTCCCTTCTCCTAGATGGTATTGAATGTTCACCAAGAACTGGGCTGATTTGACCTCGGGTCATTAGCGTTCCCTCTCTCTCAGTACTCTCTGTTTAGCATCTGAACTAGTGGGAGAGTTGAATAGGGAGCTCACTCCGGCACCATCTTGCCCTCAGAACGCCTCTTAGGATAAACAGGATGTATCAATTTAATATAGTTTTGTAGAGAATGCCAGGCATGCCAGTCAGACACCATACCTCTTGCAAAACATCACCTGCGGGCGGGAGTCGAACCTGCCTGCGTCGGCATGCCAGTCAGACACCATGCCCATTAGGCCAGGGCGGCCTAATTGGCGTGGTGTCTGACTGGCATGACGACGCAGGCAGGTTCGACTCCCGCCCGCAGGTGATGTTTTGAGTTGGGTTGAATAGGGAGATGTGCTGTTAATATATCTTTTATCTTGCAACGATTGGTTTAAACAACATTTCGAACACAAACACAACAATTTCGGAATCTAATCATATCCTAAACTTTTCCCCTTGAAGATTTTATGTTCCATTAGCCCCATTCGCCTCTTTCTCTCTTCTTGAGTGAGCATGGGTGCGCGAGTGGCCTGCATCATCTTAGTTAAATCTTTCCCCTTTCCCTCTGCTCTTTTCTATTTTTTTCATCTTCGCTCACCTCCGGCCACCCATCGCATCTCCATTTCGTCCCTGTCTCTCTTCCTTTTAGCAACTGCTGCTGTGAATCCTCCCACTGCAGGGGGTATATTGTGGAGGAACTCAGATTGATCTGAATCATTTGTGATGAATACAGTAATCATAGAGATATGAATTGTCTCACCTCCTCTTCCTCTTCCGATTCCCCCTCCTCTTCCATTCTCCATCGATCTCATCTCCTGAGATGAGGACATTCCTGAATTGTTTGAAGTGAATAGTGAATACAGCCTTCGTAGTCATTCTCTCACCCTTCCTCTCTTTCCTTTCCCTCTCCTCCCTCTCATCGATTGATATCCAATGGACCCTGAATCATTTTAGTGACTACAGTAATAATAGAGATATGAATTGTCTCACTTCCTCTTCCTCTTCCGATTCCTCCTCCTCTCACCACATCCGTTGAGTCGGCAGAATGAGATACTAAATTGAATGAAACGAATGAAATTACTGAAACAGTAGAGTTATAGATATGCCCACCTTTCCTCTCTCCCTCCATTTCCATCCCCATTTCTCCTCCTCTTCCACTCTCCATCGATCTCATCTCCTGAGATGAGTACATTCCTGAATTGTTTGAAGTGAATAGTGAATACAGCCTTCGTAGTCATTCTCTCACCCCCTCCTCTCATTCCTTCCCCTCTCCTCCCTCTCATCGATTGATATCCAATGGACCCTGAATCATTTTTAGTGATTACAGTAATAATAGAGATATGAATTGTCTCACTTCCTCTTCCTTTTCCGATTCCTCCACCTCTCACCACATCCGTTGAGTCAGCAGAATGAGATACTAAATTGAATGCAACGAATGAAATTACTGAAACAGTAGAGTTATAGATATGCCCACCTTCCCTCTCTCCCTCCATTTCCATCCCCATTTCTCCTCCTCTTCCACTCTCCATCGATCTCATCTCCTGAGATGAGGACATTCCTGAATTGTTTTAAGTGAATACGTGAATATACAGTCATCGTAGATTTAGGACTTCTCTCACCCCCTCCTCTCCCACTCATTCCTTCCCCTCTGACAGATTGAGATCCAATTAGTCCTGAATCATATGTGGTGAATACAATAATCGTAGATATATGAGTAACGTCGTGGTGAATACAGTAATCATAGAGTCATCAGACAGTGACTCTAGAAAGTATTTCTCTTTCATTATACGGACATCACCTATCGTATTCCGAAATGTAACAATATAGTCACTAATTGAGGTTGAATCTTATTTAAATATCTGAATTGTAACTAAAAGCAAATCCTTCCGATCATCCCTCTTCTTTCTCTTTCTGACTGCTGTCACTGCCTCTGTAATTACATAGCATCTAAATATTTTTTACTGAACACTCACTTGGCATCTTCTTCACCGGGGACTCTCGTGCATCGACAATATCCTTCTCCTTCTTCTTTTCTCTTCCCTTCATTTCATCATTCGGCAGTTTCTCAGTCCGAATTCGAATCGTCTGAACATATTTTATTCAAAGTAGAGAAAACTCAAAAAGTCTCAAGTATACCTCTCTTATCTAGGCCATATCCCCATCAACTACGCCTCTCCTCCTTGCATCGACGAATTTTTTGTATTCTCCCAAGACAACTCTCATCTGCTGCAGGGGAGCACCTGATAGAGACAAATAATACCGAATAGGAAAATATTTTCAATTTCGATGTGTTGAGAGTAAATTGAGAAGTTGTCTCACCGACTGTCGACTCTTCTCTACCATGGTAGAAGGAGGAATACGGTACCTCAACTGGCCACCAGACGGGTGGATCTCGGCTCTAAAAAGTAGTCATGATTTATATTATATTCTGCACATTGGAATAACTCACATAGTGCTCTTTAGCCGGGAAGAACTCATGGTCGAGTATAGTGACAATGGCAGCACGGAGATTATCTCCCTCCTCTATCTCCCCTCTATGCTCTCCGAATTCTAGTGATCCCACAATGGGAACTATTCCACACTCAGTCCTCAGTCTACAGTCACTATCCATTCCATTCCAGTTAGATTTCATCAAAGATCTTGCAATGGCGAGTGAACCATAGAGAGTCACGATCGGTTCTTCATCTCCACTAACGGTTATAACCAGAGATTTATGGCCAGACCGAGTCAAGTGTATCGCCCTTTCCCCTATTGCCTGCCATTCTCTCCAGTATCACCAATTGGTCAATTTGGGAGTGGAACCGGGGGCTGGTTTTCTTCCTATTATCTGAGAAGTATGAATATAAAATGAAAAACTATAGAAAGTACACGAAAATTCGAAAGGAGAACGAAATGAAAATATTTAAGTGATGAAAAAAAAAATATTAATCAGTCATATGTCTGACCATCCGATAATAATCTGACCAAACGCTAATTACAGTAACCAACGTGCTCAATATTTGCGCGTAGGATAGGCAGTGCATTCTTGGTGCTAAGAACTTTCAATTGAAATGCATTTCTTTCGTATCCTTGCTTGTGTTATCGTGTTATCTAATAGTGTTCTTTTGTTCTGTTCCGATTTATTACTCGAGTAGATCTATCATGTTTAACACTTTGAGATGCTATCAAGGAGGCGGGCCATTCAAACACTGCTGAGGCTCCACGGATGTTCGTTTCCTAGTGGTTCTCGAGCGCTGTCCACTTCTCGGATCGTATTGAAGAATGATCATGACAAAGTTGATGACGAGATCAAAAAGATCAGTGAGAAAATGGGCAAGGAGTTCGAGGATAGCTTGAAAAACGGAGCGAATGAGCAGGAAATCGATAAGAAGTTCATGAACTTCAGACAGCTCAGCAAGGTTGGCATAATCTTCCTATTTCCTTTGTTGATTATTAAGCTATGATGGAATATACGCATTTTAGAATGTTCACGGGAGTGATCTAAACTTTGTTGCTAGTCATCAGTGGAGTAATCAATAGAACTTGATATATCTTCTTCATTATTATTCCTCTGTTCAGCAAAAATCTCACGAGCGCAGTCACATCTTCACGTGGAAGACTGTTCTAGGAACGTTCATTGTTGGAGGATCCATGCTACTCGCACTTTTCTACATCCGGAAAGTGGTGAGTTAGTTTAGCTACGATAAGGCGTACACGCTAGTGCTCAGCCACTCACTTGCTCTTTTGCAACGCATATCTCATGTGCATATCCCTGATATGATCTGTCTTACAAGGCTACCTGCCTGTGCTGTTGTGGACTTGGTAGGAATTTATGCCCAAATCTCACCCCCATGGTATTGGTGGGAATTAGTATTTGTTTCGATTTATTTCGAAACTCTCGTTCAGAGAGTTGAAGAGGCTGAGAAACAACGTAAATTGACTGCTGGGAAGGCGAGAATTGGAGGAGATTGGGAGTTGCAGAATACGGAAGGGAAAATGGAAGGGAGCGAACAGCTCAAGTGAGTAGAAACACCGATATTCATCTAATATTGTAGTGTTTAGGGGTAACTGGCTCCTTCTCTACTTCGGATTCACTCATTGTCCCGATATCTGCCCTGACGAGATCGAGAAGATGGTCAAAGTGAATTATTTGTTAACTATTACTACTTGAAAAATTAGGGACCACCACGTAAAATTTTAACGTTCCTCTAAAATTGCCTTTTTATGTGCATTTGGGTAAACGGGAGTGCAGAATGCATTAAAGTTACTCAGATTTGTATGAAAAAATAAATCAGCGAGTTCTGACCTACCCGTCTAAGCCCCGCCCCTCATGGTGCTGTCACGCACGAAATCAGTTCGGAGGGTCATGGCATGGTAAGCAGGTCACCCTTTGCGAATTTCAAACACTTTAATTTTATTTCTCTTGACAACATGAAATAAAATGGCGACTTCGGACTGATAATTGATCAATATATTGTTCATTTTCTCTGTGTGAAGGTATCAGTCAGGACAAACGTGCGCAAGGTATACGGTATCCAAGACTAGAGCCGCGGGCAGTAGTGAATTTAAATGAATCTATATTTCTTATGCACATATTTCGTACTCTAATGAATGGTTTAAACAAAATCATTACATAAAATTCAAGAATCACTCATCAGACGGTATATTATATTTTTTTAGTTCCATCAGTTATTTGAGAAGGTTTTGCCTCTATCGATTGCGGGAAAAACTTGTCGAAAGTTCGAGTCCTGCACACTGATCACGGTGAAGTCGAAACCCAGAGTGCGCATCCCCAGAATAAAATGTTAGCTAATTAAAACAACCGAATTCGCAAAGTATGCACTTTCCACCAACGATTTAAAACGTGTTTGCCACGACTTTTGCCGGCTCTAATTCTAACTTTTCCGGTTCGGTGGTCCCTGTTGAAAAATATAATGATCTCGAATATGGGATGGAAATCACAAGGGCTTACTCTATAATACTCTCTGTTTAAACACTGTTGATGTTTAGGTGGTTGATCAGCTGGAACGAGACAAGGATCCAGTGAAGATCCTTCCCATATTCATCTCTGTTGATCCTGCCAGAGATACACTTAAGAGAGTCAAGGAATATTGTTTAGAATTCTCTCCCAAATTGAGAGGATACTCGGGAACACCGGAACAGGTCAGCTGATCAATTTATCAATTCTCAATGAATGTCAGAAGTTAATACTGATGGGAATTTTGCATCTAATTTTCAATTGAATGGTTTTGTTTCCGTTTCTGACATGAATTACGCGCTGTTGTTATCGATCACATAGCTTTTGCTTGAGAGCTAATTTTCACTCGTTTTCCTCTTTTTATTCGGTGACGAAGGGAAAAATTTTTTAAAAAATTTGAAGTTTTGTTACAAGATGAGATGCATTGGTATAGTTTGGCTTTTATCAGTTGTGATATGAGACTTGATGCGAATGAGAAGAGTAGGAAGCAATGCTAATTATAGCTACCATATCATATTATTTGAAGGTGAAGGCAGTGGCGAAGACGTTCCGTGTGTATCACAGTGAGGGACCGAAGACTGCCCCTGATGACTACATCGTTGATCATACTGTAATCATGTATCTCATCGACCCAGAAGGAAACTTCCATGATTACTATGGACAGAATAGAAGAGCTGAGGTGAGCAAATTGATCATTTTAGATAATAATTCTGACTGATTTCAGGAAATCGCTCAAACGATTCGTTTGAAAGTTCTGAAGGCTGAAATGAAAGAGAAGAGATCGAACTCTATTTTCTAGAGTTTAATTAGGATCGATATACTAGAATAGTCATTTATTTGATTGTCTGTTATTTCTTCTTTGTTTTTCTATTTGTTGATATTTGAAAGGTGAGTATAAACTATTTTTATGAGAAAAAATATTTTTCTGTCCTAAGAGGTTGATCTGCCCTCTCGGTATCTCTATTTTATGCATTTCATATTCGACGATCAATATTACAGAGTGCAGGGATGGCCAAGAATTCCGAGTTCGTTATTAAAGTTCCCGAGTACGTTTAAATGATCATTTAAAAAAATTGATATGTATATTAATTGGTCATATTTTTGAGAATAAACGTTAACTTTAATGTATTGGAGGTTGAACGACATGAAGCGGTTCACAGTGCTCAAATTCAACAACTCGGTGAAGGTAAGTGACAAAAGGAATAAGCAATGAATGAATAGATTGATTGTTCAGATCGACCCGACAACATGGGCGAATCCGGAGTGTGATATCAGAATGGAGAGGGAGGAGAACCGAGTATTGACCAGTGGATTGGCTGCTGTTCAAGAGTTTGGAGAGGGAACTGAGTATGGAAAGGTGAGAAGAGGGGGGGGGGTGGGAGGAGGGGTCAATGGATGGATTAAGGCTGCTCGTGAAGAAGCGAGAAGGAAGAAATTGGGAAGAAGAGCCAATCAATACTCAATCGATAAACAACCGTGGAGAATGAAGATCAGTGAAGGAGATGGGAAGGAGAAGAAACTACATTCGATTAGAGAAGCTGCTGGAACTCATGCTGATTACTGGCTATTTCTCAAGGTATGAGGGATACGGTAGGAGGGATATAAGAGGGATACGGTAGGAGGGATATAAGAGGGATACGGTAGGAAGGATATAAGAAGAGAGATAATAGGGATACTGTATGAGAGATGAAAGAGATAAAAAGGATACGGTAGGAGAGATAATAGGGATACGGTAGGAGGGAGATAAAAGAGAGAGGGAGTAATGCATCAATTGCAGAGTGGGGAGGAATTCCATGCGTACAAAGTGGATGATTGGCATGGATTCGTCCCTGCCATCACTCACAAAACACTCGATATCGATGAAGCTGAGGAGGAATTCCTCAAGAGGTACACTTGAAAGAGGATGAGTGCAAGAATGTTTTAGTGGGTATCATAATTCCCCAACGGGACAGATCTTATTCTGTAGAAGTCGTATAATCATGGGTTTACTTGGTTGTTGCGGCTCTGATACAGACGACGAGGAATCCTTAGCATCATATAATTAATCCTACCAAATGTATTGTCACCTCCCCTGATTGATTGCCACTTCAGAATCCCTAATTTGTTTGATTCGCAATCTTTTCATGTACTAAAAAATTTTGATGGAAAGATAATGTAAATTGATGAAGGAATCGTGTGATGAATCAGTTCGCTCTCAAGGCACAAATATTGGATAAGATGAAGCAGAAAGAAGCAGATGAAGAGGATGAACAGAAGAAAGGAAGAAAGAGTGGATTGGTTAGTGATAGAGATGAGAGGGATGAGAGAGATGAGAGAGGATTGAATCAGTCGGGAGTTGACATTAATTGATGTTTCCCATGATAATATCTCGCCCAGTAATGGTAATGGGAGTGAATTGCAGAAGATCAAAGACGAACAATCGTCGAGTGGATCAGAAGGAGAAGAGGAAGAGAAGGAGAAGGAAGATGAGGATGGGGACAAAAAGAGAAAAAAGAAGACGAAGAAGGGAGCCAAGCCAAGGAAGGACAAGAGAGTCAAAGTAGAGAATTCTGATGAAGTCGCCAGTCAGTTTAATTACACTTATTTGTATGGTATACAATGCCAGATTACGGTATTTAGTTTATCGATTTGTTTGATACGAAATGGAATGATGACATGTAAGGACAGATTGAGCCCGTGGTTGATCCTACAGTGAGTGTTCCTAATTAGTTAGTTGATACGAGGCAGTGGAGGGGGAGGGGGTAGATCAATATGATCTGAATATCGATTACAGAGTATGAATCGGAAGATGGTGAGGACGAGGGAAGGGAATACGACTACATGAGTGACTCGGGAACTGATTCGGAGTGAGTCTCTCTTCTATCTATCCATCTCTCTTTCTATTCACTAGATATTCTCCTTCTTCTCAGCCTCTTCCAACTCTGAAATATACATTGATTAGATAGAATAGATTGTATGGACCATATGCAGAATAGAGTAGGAATATCCCTCCTCGTCCATCCTTGTTAATCCATGAGATGGATAGTATCTATCTAGAACTCACTTCTCTCCTCGATTACCCTTCTCTCCAATTCCTTGGCTTTCTCTGTTTCTCCCTTCTTAGATTGAATGGGATGGAGATTGGATTGATTAGATAGATGGGAGGAATCACCGATGGAGAGAGGGCTGAAACAAAAAGAGTCATACGGAGGCTGACCATACCATAGTCTCCCCCTCACTCCCATTCATCCTCTAACTTCTGGTATGCATTTCAAATATGAATCGGTGATTCCTCCCATCTATCTAATCAATCCAATCTCCATCCCATTCAATCTAAGAAGGGAGAAACAGAGAAAGCCAAGGAATTGGAGAGAAGGGTAATCGAGGAGAGAAGTGAGTTCTAGATAGATACTATCCATCTCATGGATTAACAAGGATGGACGAGGAGGGTTATTCCTACTCTATCCTGCATATGGTCCATACAATCTATTCTATCTTATCAATGTATATTTAAGAGTTGGAAGAGGCTGAGAAGAAGGAGAATATCTAGTGAATGGATAGACTCTAACAAAAGTTGTTGTAAGTTGTCTGATACTAGAACTGAATTGAGAGGAGGGAGAGGGGAGGGGGGGTCACTCACATGTAGGTGCCCTGTCTGTATGCGATGGTGGATACAGTACACTGGCCGACGTATGCCCATCGCGAGAAGAGATAGAGATGAGAAGAGGCGATGGGAGAACCATGAGACACGATCAATATATTGCCTGGAGGGAGAGGGTTTAATTAGTTGAACCATTTGATGTTGTCTGAATGGGTATATGGGTATACTTTTAGGTTGGATATTCAGTAGAAGTAAAATATCCCTCATAGATTCCCAATCTTATGGATGTTGTGGTGGATGGAAGAGGAGGGGAGAGGGGGGGACCAATGTGTGGTTTGTGTTTGACTCGTCTCTCTTCTTCGTTCTTTCTTCCATCTCTCAGAAAGAGCGACGGAAGAGATAGAGAATGCAAAGAACGTCTATCCTCCCCTCCTCCCCCCCCTCTCCCCCTATCTCTCTTTCTCCTTTTCTGCCTGGTTCTATCTCGGAGACGGAAACCCCTCTAGGAAAAGAAAGAAGACGGGATGAAAAGGAAATAAAGCCTTCAAAGGGCAAAGGGTGATGAAAGAGGGATAGAGGAAGGAAGGAGAGAAGGGGGAGGGAGAGGGGAGGGGCCTACCGGTACTGTTGTCGAGAAGGGACTGTATGATGTGGGCGACTCGGGGATAGCAACCAACGTCTCCCCCGGTCTCTTTAGGGAGAGGAAGAGAATAGACTGGAGCATAGGAGAAGTTGATGTAGGGAGACAATTCCCTGAAGGGAGATGGATTGATTGAGTGAGTGAATAGTGTACCTCATCCGTTCCTTGGAGGGAATCCCTGGTGGATCCATACAGGCATTGAGGGACTCTGCCAGACCTGGTTCAATGTATAGAGGAGGAGGAGAATCGAATTGAGTGAGGATCTGGATGGAGATGGATGAAGAGAGAGAGATCAGTGGAAGGGAGGAGGGAGGGGGAGAGGGGGGGGGGAAGAGAGAGAGAGATACCTGAGTGGCAGTCTGGATAGTTCTAGTGAAGGGAGAGGCGAACACGGCAGTGATAGGGAGAGAAGAGAGACGAACTCCCGTCTCTGACGCCTGTTTCAATCCACGATCACTCAATGGAGATATATATGAGGGAGGGGGGGGGGGGCTTACGTTAGAGGAGGATCGTCCCATATCTCTCCCTTCTCCTTCCTATTTGCCTTCCAACTCTTATCCACATTGTCTACTCTCTCTCCATGTCTGACTGTGTAGAGAAGACGTTCCTTATCGCGCATTGAAGAAGAAGAAGAAGAGAGGGATGAGAGAGGGGACTCCTGAATGAAGGTGAACACTCGATGGAGGAATGGAAGGGGGAGAGGGGACATGGGAAGGAGGAGTGATCTACCCGATGGAGAAGAGAAGAGGGAGGGACGGATAGAAGGAGGAGGAGGAAGGAATGGAGAGTGATGAGGGAGAAGGAGAAGGAGAAGAACCACATAGTGGAATGGTCGATAGAAGGGAATGGAAGGGAGAACAATGAATGATGAATGGAAAGATCGAAGGAAGGTGTAAAAGGATAATTGAATAGATAGGATCAATCTGGGTGTAATTGTCATTTGGTCACACATCTCTTCGTTCTCGAGTTTCCTTCCTCAATTTTTTCCCCAATTGACGTAAGCATGAAGGAAGGAGCTAAGTGGTTATGAGGCGGAAAATCGGAAGGGGAATACCATGAGAGAGAGAGAGAGGAGGGATGGGATGGGGAGGGGGAGGGTAGAAGGTGCAATCTCTGACGTGATATAGAGAAAAGATGGCAGTTGGTAGAGAACTCTCTCTCTCTCTTCTCTGATAGAAAGAAGGGAAAGTGATAGGGGGTGTCATATGCCACTGTTGTCCCTTCTCATAGACGGAAGAGGGAATTCTCGGAAAATAGAGGACTGTAGAAGGAATGAGAGGAAGAGACCGTGAGAGAGAAGAAGTTATGGGACTAGAAATATACTGGTTTGAGGAGTTATATGATTCAAGATGATACTGATATGGGGAATAAATAATAATGAAGGAATTATAGTCGCGACGAAGTACCAATGGAAGATAAGGTGGAGAAGGCATTAGTGGGAGTGGCAGAGGAAGAAGGATTGAAGAAATTAATGGAGAGTGATGATAGCAGCGATGATGAGGATGATGATCCAGGTGAGGGGGGGGGGCAGGGTAGAAAGTACGGAACTGAGAGGAGGGGAAGATGATGATCAAGTGATCGATCATTATGATCAAATGTCTAGTCAAAGAGAGATCATTATGATCAAATGTCTAGTCAAAGAGAGATCATTATGATCAAATGTCTAGTCAAAGAGAGATCATTATGATCAAATGTCTAGTCAAGAGACTAGATGAACCAGTTAATAGAGAGAGGAGAGGAGTGCATGACAGGGAAAGAATGATTGTTTGCAGCGAAGAAAATACTCAAAAGAAAGGACGATGAAGACAAGAAGCGTGGCATTGACGTTGAGGAGAGAGGTAAGAGGGGGGGGGGGGAAATATTCTGGAGGCATGGGGAATTGAACCCCAGCCCTCTCGCATGCTAAGCGAGCGCTCTACCACTGAGCTATGCCCCCGGTTGGGGAAGTGTAATGGCAAAGGATAGACGGCGCACTGGCTCGCTATCTAGTCTAGGAGAGAAGTCACAGGCTAGACGGAATGTGCACAAATGAGAATGAGAGGAAAGTGAGAGGGGCAATCCAACAATTGCACGCACTCTTTTTGTTGGTATTTAGAGCACAATAACAGTACAAAATATATGATTATTGCTATGGGCCAAGGTCTCATGAATCACTGATATTATATATATATATTCTAAAAAGTTATTTTAATAAATATAAATTAAAATCGCACCATTGTAATCTGCAAACGATTAGTCGAAAATGGTCATAATAAATGAAAACGAAGAAATTATGATTTGGAATGGATAATTCATACACTTCTGAGATTTACAGTGATGTACTGTCGCTAACCGAAATGCTATCGATTTACAATTTTAATGGATGAATATTTCGCTACCGTAAGCTAACGAGATATCAATTTCAAAATAAATGTTGATTTTGCATTCTAAAATATTTACTTTCTATAGATTTGTAGGGACCCCCACGCCGGGAATTCCAAAAATAGAGCCGGCAAAGGTTGTGCCAGCAAATGGTAAACGCCGATATGCGGGAATTCAAATTCGTGAAGAAATTTTGTTTTTCTCGAACTTATCAATTATTTGGAGATCCAGCTCTTCAGTTTTTCACTCAATTTGAAGTCCTGACCTCAAAAAATCCTTATATAATAAAGCGCAAACGTGTGTCTGTTTGTGTGTATGTCCGGTTTGGATTCCTGGCAACGCTTGGCTAAGCCAACACCAACCAAAGATCAAAGATCAAACTACAAACTACAATCGGTATGGACGTCCTGCCAACTTTTGGTTAAGCGTAGCTCTCCAACATCAACCAAATATCAAAGATAAAACTACAGACTACAAACTACAATTGTGAAACTACTATCTAACAAAAACTACTTGTAAGCTTAGGTCGGATAAGCTTAAGATGAACCAATTCGAAGATCATTTGGGAGAGGAGAAGGGAGAGGTTAAGACTGGAGAGGAGAGAAGAGAAGAGAGAGGAGGGAGATGAAATATTGATCAATTATCAGTCCGAAGGCACTATTTTATTTAATGCGGCCAAGAAAAATAAAATTAAAAATGTTTGAAATTCGCGAATTGTTTCCTGCCGACATGACATGACCCTTCGAACCGATATTGTGCGTGACTGCACCACGAGGGGCGGGGCTTAGACGGGCATGTCAAAATTCTCTGATTTTTCAGATTCATCCGGATCAGATTCTGAAGTGGATGAACTCGATAAGGATAAGTTGGATAACTCAGTGATTCTGATGGCTAAGAAGGGAGGAGTGATGGAAGGAGCAGGAAGTAGCAGTGGAGTTAAGAGACCTGCCGATGATACATCCAAGGTACGAGGACTGTACTCAGGGTATAATGGAAAGTAGAAGTGATGGAGATCGTTGTTATTATGAATGAGTGTGAGATTGATTTAGACGGATTATGTTGCAGGGACCAGAGGTGAAGAAGATAAAGGAAGAGAAAGAAGAAGGATTGAGTGAGGAGATGGTGAGGAAACTACTCAGAACCAAGCCATATACCACCAAGGTGAGTGAATACTCTCCCTTCTTTCTCCATTCGCAATCAGATGGGACTAACAGATATGTTCTATCCAAACTATTGGGATTGAGATTGAAAGGGATAGATGAATCCGAGTTGTGATTAGGATGGATTTGAATGGATAGTTTGTACTAGACGTATCTTTTTGTCCTCAGGAACTCCTCTCGAAGATCAAGGCTCGTTGTGGGGGAGAAATTGAGAAGGCTGAGATGGTCACCAGACTCGCTGCCATTCTAAAGGCTATCGAACCACAGCAATTCAAGCAGAAACAGGGGAAGAAAGATGTACTCTTCTTCTCTCTATCCAATACCATCTGAGACCATCGGAGACTATTCCCTTCTCATAATACCAACCGCTCCCTTGTCCATCCATTCATTGTGCTCTCTTTCCCTTCTCTTGAACTCCGTGGTTTAGAGGTCCCTTTTACCCACTCCAATCACTTAGTTCCATTTATCGTGTTATAGGGAGGTCAAACTTTCACAAACAACCTCCTTTGAGTGCACTTCTAGATAATGATAACCCTTTTTCACGGCTCAATAAGCCCCAATTTCTATTTGTAATTTCTAAGTTATTGCCCGTACTCCGATAAAATGTTGACTCGGAAGTGAAATGATCGTCGAAGAATGAATGGATATTAATCCTCTGGAATTGGCGGTATCCGAGGAGTGGACATACACACGACCCCCATATTGCCTCTATTTGTTATGAGAGAGAACACACAAGAACCAGTTGGTCCCCTATATAATTATGGAGGGTTGATACAAAGAGTGAACATTTATTGAAGAGAAGGGACCACAATTATTGCATTCTTTATGGATGGAAGGAATGAACTGAGAGAAATATGGATGGAAGACAGATCTTTGATCGATGAGACTAACGGAGATTTAATGGAGAGACGTCAGATACTGACTGAAGTGAATGAGACCGATCGATAATTGAATAGAACTAGAGAGAGATGGAAGATCTATTGATTCTGGGGAAGGAATGTCATCTCTTCGGCACGTTGAGTTCCATTGTTGATATTGATTGGAGTAGGTTTGAATCCACGAATAAGTCGCTGAATTGGAATGATTGTTGTAGAGAGGAATGAGAAGGGAAGAATGAATGACCTCCTTGAAGGATAGATGGCGATTCTCAAATATGAGATAGTATGCAGCATAGAGAGGAATTGAGAGCATTGAGCATGATGAAAGGAAGAATCCGAAGGCTGTTGCCCATGTCTCAGATTAATCGAGTTAGAAGGAAGAGGAGGGGGAGTAGGGGGAGGGGGGGGGGGGTACCGGATAGGGCTTATCTGTGCCCGCATAGTAGAGAGGCTTGAAGTAAACAATGCAGAAGACGAAGAGAAGCTGAACGAAGGAATGGATGGGGGGATGGGGAGGGGGGGAAGGGGATCACTCACGAAAGATGTCATGGGAGAGGCATACTTCCATAGCATCACCCACACATTACTCAACTGAATACCAGTCATGCTCTTTATTGCTCCTCGAATCTTTTCAGCACCTCAATCAATCGATTTATCATTCTCTTGATACAATATTCGCCACTCACCGAATCCCCACGAGAGTCCGACTACTTCAAAGAAGACAACGAAGAGAAGGGCGTATCCAGAAGCACCGTACTGATCGAAGAGATTGAGCCAATGGACTCCTGACTGGAATGAGAGGAGTATACGGTAGGAACATCGATTGATGGACTCACGTAGGTCACCATGGGAATGCCGAGAAGGAAGAATCCGAAACAGCAGACACCAAGGGCGATCTGAAGAGAGAAGGAGGAATGTTCCCCTCCCTTTCCCTTGACTGACCTTCTTGTGCTTACGGAGGATGGGAAGGCATCTTCCAGTGCAGTGAACAGACCCTCCATCATACATACCTAGAGGGGAGAGATGGAAGGGGAGGCGGAGGAGGGGGGAAGGGGGGGGGGGGTGGAGAATGACCTGTGAATCCAATCCGAGAATTGTGATCATAAGGAAGAAGAGGAAGGCCATAACTGCTTGAGCGGCAGACGAGTCGCCACTTCGGGATAGGGCAAGGAAGGCCAGTCCCACTCCTGAAGAGGGAAGGGGAGGGGGGACGGGGTGGGGGGGCGGGGGGGGGGGTGAAATACCTGGTTTGACGATCTCAGCGATGTCCTTGTTAGCGATAACACTCATATGTCCGAGAATGGAGAAAATGGCGAATCAGCAATGATTGAAGTGGATCCATTGACGAAACACATAGTGACTGCATCTCTTAAGAGAGGGAGATACGGTAGGGAAGGTACGGTAAGGGGATCGATAAGAGAGAACAATCCTACCTGAAACAGTTATGGTCTCTCTTGTTGTGAGATCCAAGAGCAATGAGTGCACCGAAACCAACTCCGTATGAGTAGAAGACCTAGATTACGATAGATTGGGTGAGGGGTGGAGTGACCTACCTGAGTACCCGCATCCTTCCATACTGTAGTATCAGCGAGTTTAGTGATATTGGGAGTGAGATAGAATGATATTCCAGTGGATGCACCCTCTAGAGTCAATCCACGGATGAGAAGAACAAAGATAAGGAAATAGGGAAGAGAGCACAGAAATATACAAACTGAAGAGAAAATAGAGAGATTATCGATTGATTCATTCATCATCATCTAATTCCCTCTTCCATTCATGATCAATCGAGGGTATCGATGTGAACTAGTCTATACCTCCCATCCCTCTTCATCCCCTCCTCCCCCCCTCCCCCCCCTCCCCCCCCCCCTCCCCCCCTCTTCTACCTTTCTGGCCGAAGTGATTCCCTTCAGAGGGCGAAATAGATAACTAGCCATGCGAAGAACATGATAATGAGAAGTTCCCATTGAATTCCTCCGAATTCATCGATGGAATCAGTCTGGTAGAGTACTCTCTTCCTCAAATGATCTTTGATTCTCTCCTTCCTTTCTCTACTCACTCCCAAAATTGTTCCACTGAAGTCTCTGTCGTCTGATTTTTCAATTTGAGGTGTCGCTCTTAAAGCATTCACAACAGTTGCATTCTCATTTCCAGAGAGACAATTTTCTGTGTTCCTGAATGAATCTTCTCTTTTCTCTGACTGATCTTTGATCTCTCTTACCACCAATTGGTGCATGTTTCCCAAGGGAAAGTTGAGTTGAAGGAAGAGATCATGTAGAATATCGCCCATGAGACAATGACACAGAAGTAAGCAATGCACATGAAGGCAATCACAACGTTGCCGATTCCAACTCCTGAGATGAAAATGAGGGATACGGTAGGGGGAGGGATACGGTGGGGGGGAGGGATACGGTAGGGGAGGTACCCTTGAATAGAGGACACATCCTCCACATCTCCATTGCTCCCTTCTGGAGATATTGACCGATCGAAACTTCCATTACGAAGATTGGAACTGCTGCCAATACGAAGAAGAAGGAGTAGGCAACAAGGAAGGTTCCTGGAGAGATCAAAGATCAATCGAGGGGAGGGAGAGGGGGAAGTGGGGGGGGGGGGGGTGATACCTCCTCCATTCTTGTAGCAGAGATAGGGGAATCTCCAGAACATTTCCTGTAATGATCACTCGTCTCGAGTCGATCTCTCACTATTATGGAGATGCATTAGGGGACTGGCAAATACAATTAGGAAGAGAAAGAAAGAAGAGAGAGGGAGTTATGGTGGGGGGGGGGGGGGGGTCAACTGACCCAGACCCACGGCATATGCAATCATTGACATGAGGAAGTCGAATTTGCCATCCCATTGACCTCTGGAATGAAGAATATCGATTGATTGTTGATAGAGTACAGTCTAATCATGGACAATCAAATCTGTCAACAGGAGAAAACGGGGACAGGACAAATTGAAAACAATGATAAGAGGATTGTAGGTGCAGTGTCTGGGAATGGAAAAGATGAAAGAAACAAACCTCTCAGTGTCCTCCTCCTGGGTCATGATATCATCTTGCTTCCCATTTCGAGAAGAACTTGTCATCTGAAC
>BTSX01000002.1:18262236-18343530 GCA_036245825.1 Pristionchus entomophagus | reverse complement strand
GTCACACTCCTTCTCTCTCTTCTGGTCATTTGCATCTTCTCCCTCCATTCAGTTCCATCATGAGTCTCCAAGATATGAAGACGATGCCTCATATTCTCAAGCCTTTCACACTGGTCAGTCACTCCATTCTCAATTTTGGACGAATCTTCTGATAGTATCATATCACGCGTGTCGCCTAATTTGCAAAACACACCTTGGCACAATGAAAAAGTCGAAAATGGGCTCAAGCCATTTTTGGATACCCCATAGGGTCGCTCACAAGATTTGTTGCATAAGATAGATTTGAAGGGTAGATATTTAGGTCATCAAACTTTTCGAAAGCCGAAAAATGCGTTTTTTTTCCGAGCTATGGCCTGCCTCCCAGAGTGGTCTAAGAGCTTAGTCGTCAACAGATAAAATGTGCCGAGATGTTGTGAGGGACCCTATGGGGTATCCAGAAAGGCACAGAAACTTATGGGTCAATAAATGTGCCAACCATCCCCTGATTATACTCGAATATTAGGCGACACGCGTGATATAGCCGATTAGCAAAGACAAGCATTTTCAAGAGTTTCGTAATTTCGGACAAATATTTAACAAGGTTGAACACTATGTATAATAAACATGAATTGTTTATTTCACAATAAGAATAAAAAATGTGAAGGCTCCTATCAATTCTGCTGTGTTTATTCTCATTCATCTCTCCAAATCGAGCCTTCATCTGGTTTCCTGAAGCAGCCTCTGTTATCATGGTGAGAAGGGAGATTACTATAGGGAAGAGGATATATCACGTGAAAGAGAGAGAAGGAAGGAGATAATCCCCCTTCTGTGCAGAGGAATCATCCATATGCTAGGGAATGGAAGGGGAGGGGGGGGGGGTTCTTTCAACACAAGGGAGATTACTCATCCAATATAGATGATGAGATTGGGCATCAGCAGAGAAAATGTAGAAATGATAGAGCAAGAATTGAGAGCGAAGACCTTTTGATGTTGATGGTAGAAGATGACAAGATAGTATTAAGGTGATAGTGACTCTGGTTGTATTCGTACTCCATCTCATTGATACAGCAGTACTCATCACTTCCCCCATCTATCCATTGATTGTGAGTCCATTCTCTCCCTTCCATCCATCGATGAGACTGAATTGTATTCAGGAACTGGGATACACTGGTCTCTTCGCCATTGCTAATCTTCTGAGTGTAATCGTCTTCTTTGGGGGATTATTCACTGGATTCGATCTTCTTCTCATTGTATCTATCGTGAGTACATGTATTGATTCTCTCCTTCAATCGATAATCTCTCAGGGTCTCTCAGTCCTACTTGGAATGACCTTCGCTTTGATGGGAGTGATTGCATTCCGATCTCGGAATACTCCTTCCTCATCCAATCAGGCCACTGCTCCCTCCTTCCCTGCCGGCATTAACCCCGGAGTCTAACCCCTTCCCTCTCTAGTTTACTCATCACATCCCTTCCCTTGTAACAACTCGCTCTGTGATACTAGTCAATCATACCCAGGTCTCCCTCCATTCACTCAATGCCATGTCACTACACATAACGTCTCTTTTATTTTTATTTTTATTACTCAGAAGAATAAAGTGTTCTTCTTCTATTTTTGCAATGTCAGATTTCATGAATAGATAGCGTGAAGGTGAGATGAACATTGATGGGAGACAACAAGAGGGAAGAGGCAGGAAATAAATATTGGGATAATGTTACCTAATTTCTTAAATAAAGCTATTGTTGTTTAGAATGCCGTGAGGAATATTTATTCCACGACTGACCTCTAGGATCACATTTTAAAAGAAGAAGAAAATTTGGAAAGGTCTCGGGAGAGATATCAAAATCTACAAAATATCTACAAAACTATTTTTCTTATCAGAATACTCCAAGCGTTTCATAATTTCTCTTCTATGACGTCATTTTTAAATATTTGTTTCTATCTTCCAAGAATGAGTAGAATTTTAAAAAAATATGTTAAATATGACCCAGCGAACAATTTTTGTCCCAACCAACACACTTCTGTCGCGATGCGGCGATAATCGGGACCTAAAAATACGGACCACCAAGTAAAATTTTAGTCTCAATTTCTAATGCACATATTTCGTACTCCAATGAATGGTTTAAACAAACCCAGTGAACAAAATATAAGAATCGATCAACTAAGAGCTTTAGTTGCGCGTTCTTTCTTGAAACTTCAGCACCCGATTTGATAAAGTTTGCGTAATACAATTTTTCGCATAGACGTCGGTCTCGGCTCATATAATAAGTAGAGTAAAAAGTGGAATGGGCATCATGAAATTCATTCCCTAGCTGATAAAAAACGTCAAGTGCTGAAATTGGAAGGCGAAAGTTAGCATGTTTGCGTAGGCACCGCAGGGGGTGGGCTTGAAATTGGCCAAAATTGTTCCCTATTTTGGTGAATCACTAAGTCAACGGTGCTGAATCTATTTATAATATTGAAAAAATATATTCAAAATGTTTAATATTATTTTTTTTTAAATAGTTTTAAAATTAGATACCAAGTAGTGTCGTTGCGAGTGCGGGGCAAAATATCGTAATAGCTGAACCTCGCCTCAGAGACACAACCGATTTGATCGACAACTTACTTATTTTAGCCGTATTTTCGAAATTGATTTATTATATTATTTATTTCAAAATTACATTTCTTTCTTTAATAACGCATTCTCCTTGCACCAAAGCAACCCACCATGCGCGAGATTTATCTGAACTAGCGCAAATAACAACAAAATTGTCATCTTTGTAGGGTACCAATTTCGAGCGATTATCTTTCCTAGTTTTTTTAAATTTTTGACATCTGTCCCAGTTTGTCCCACCTCTAGCACTATTCTTAATTCGTTCTGCTGATTCTGGCGAATCGAATGGTTATGGTCAAATGGCGTCGGAATCGCCGATTTCGGGCTTTGAAAGTGGATAAGTAGTGAACTTTCGTAGTTTTCTGCTTTCTCCGAGGTCTGACTCGCCTCCCCTACGCTTGAATCTCTACAAATACCTTCTATGGACTCCTGCGCAACGTTCAGTTATTATTCATAATACTATAATAACAATTAAATTATTTTCCAAAATATAAAATCATAAGTTGATACACAGCTCGACATTTTCGATTACGGTGGATCGTTGGCGAAAACGCAATTTTAATAAACTTCTATATTTATGTTATGTATAGAGAGGGCAATGGGGTATTAATAAACAAACCCAAATATTTATTCCTTATACTTCGCTTATAGAATCGAGTGTACTGAATCTAACAACAGCAGTCATAAAAAATGAAAATATAATAAAATATAGGGACTTATCAAACTCTTCGATTGACTGCCCATCTACCGTAACCAATGGGGGCGAGTTAGCGCGAATTTATTACTGAAAATGTTTCATTCTGATTTAAAAATATTTAAACAATATTTTTATTCATTTTTGTGTATGCCACTTTGAGAACTAATGAAAGCGGATATAATACTGGTGAATTTGAGAGAAAAAGCTAGAATGCGAACGAGAATTCAATGAAATTCGAAAATCATGAAGTGCTGTCTTCAAGGCCGTTAAGCGATTTTTCCGAGTGATAGTAGCTGTTATATATCTTGTCCTTGTGATTGTGCGAAGGGCGAGTGGATTCACTTAGTCGTTTATCAGGCGAGGGGGAATAACTTGACAGATGATGGGGAATAATCCGGAACAGCCAGGAGGGCGTCTTCCTTACGAGAGGGGAACGAGAGACTACTAGCTCGAGGCGAGAGAAGAGACTAGAATGAGCGAGGGAGAGCGTGGCTCAATTCTAGCTACGCAGCAAAAAGAGAGTTACACAGAAAACGGGTGCTACTCAGGCAACGACGGCCAAGTCACAGGTTGACGATGGCTTACAGTAGTTGGAGTACAAACTACAAGTACAAGTGTGTCAGACTTGTGACTACACGTTGACTATTTACTATTCGTGTATTAATTATTGATTGATATAATTACTATACCACAGTAGCCAATCGGTTTCACAAGTGAAAGAGTCTCCAGCACCCATAGAACGAGCTGTGATAGGCTAATAAGAACAGGCCGAAAAGATAACGATGCTATAGGTCTGAAAGTGCGGAAAACACCGAAAATGAGTGATTTTTGGTGTTTTAAAACTGCAAAACTATAGTTCCGAGTGAAAGCTCAGGTATTTGCTTGTGATCGTAAGGCAACCCATGTCCCAATGGATGTTCTATGAAAGTGATATCAGACGGGCCGAGCGTTAACGGAAGTTGTAGGTTAAGAAAGATTGGAAAACAGTGCAACGTTTGCGAGAAGAATAACGATTATACGAATAATCTGAGTAAACCGTATGAACGATAATGTGCATGGGTATGTCAGGCACCCGAATTGACAAAATAAAAAGCTAATTGAATTCAATTAAAGACGGAATTAATTTTCAAAGACAAGATGCTAAAAAATCAGTTCTCGATACTCGCGAAAGCTTTGAAGAGCATTTCTGTAAGAAAATTCGTCTTGGAACACACGATGCCCTCCCTAAATACCGTATTCAATTAATAAAAATCCGGGTTACTGTAGGATTTTTCAAAAGCCTCATTTGACTGCATTATTTCTCTTTTCGTGTTTATTTGATATTGATAATTCCTTATTAATTCTAAATTGACCGTTCAATGTGAATATTGAAAGGAAAATTTAGTTTGAGAGCTGCGACAACAGTTCTTGTGCTACAACTTTCAATGGCTCCTTTTGAGCTCTATTAATGTTTTTGAGGTTCCGAAAGATCAAACTAGCTTTGTCTCACTTTAGAAGCACATGACAAAAAAAAATAATATTAAAAGCTTTAAAAAGTTTTAAAATCTGTGCCTTTCAGTTTGCAATTACGTTGTGTGGCGTACACAATAATAGGGCTCAGATCGCTGCGTTGAAAGATCGAAAAACGGAAAAAGTCGAGTGTCCCAACTTTGACGTCATCTTTGACCACCCAACGTCATCTGATCGACTCGGCAATAGTGCCATTCGATCCGGCACCATCCCAAGTACCTTAGTTCAGTAAATGTCATATCTTACCATGCACCTCCGACCCTCCACGACCCATTTGCTTCGACCAGTCAATTTGCCAATCAACGTTCTTTTATCTATAGGAGAACTAGCGCTCGCTACGGGTAAACCGATGTTTTGGTATACAAAAAAATATTTTTTATTCAAGAAATTTTTTTCTCTAGCCTGGAAAAAAATTGCAAAAGATGGTGCACCGGCGGGGAGTCGAACCCAGGGGTGTCTGCGCGCTAGACTGACGCTTTACCATCTGCGCCATAGCACATCGAATGAGCACGCTATCGGCCCTCTTGAGCCGAAGACCGGGCGAAGAACAGTGAACGCGCACGATCCGACACGATCCGGGTTGACATTCCGGGTTTGGGGGTCGTGGGTTGGTCATAATCGACGTCAACATGCTCCAGGATACTCCCCGACCACTTCAGGGCACGATCCGAGTACGCGAAAATTATTGCAAACACTTTTGAACCGGCGGGGATTCGAACCTGCGTGGTCATGTTCCGAGGCCCCATCTTGTAACCACTACACCAAGCTTAAAGCTTAACAAAAAGCTTCAACTAAAACACTATTCGAACCATCTCGGGTCACTCTATACGTCTCTATGAGGCACTATCCCCGCATACAACCAAGCACGTTGACCAAACTCGGAGAATTTCGCTTAAAAACACAGTTTTTAGCCCGATAGTACCTCACGGAAACAGAAGCTACTCGGCCGCCATTGTACTAATCAACTCAACCAAAGCTGCCATCGATTCCCCGGCGTTTTTCGCACCTCACACTTGTAACCATTTGTACTTACCACCCCTTGAAGAGTCGAAAAATGGAAAATCGCAAGTGTCCCGACTTTGACGTCATCTTTGACCTACCCGACGTACTTTGCTAACAACATCCCGCTCCTCCCAAGGAGTTGCACTTGACCAGTCAATTAGTAAACATCAATCCTTTTATGTATAGTCGAACTAGCCGAGCTGCGCTCGCTAAGGGTAAACCGTGAGTTTTTGATGGGAATTTGTGATTTTTTAATCCTGGAAATTTATTTTTCTAGCCGAAAAAAATTTTGCAAAACATTGTGCACTGGCGGGGACTCGAACCAGGCGGTGTCTGAGTGCTAAGCGCCCTTCCCGCTCATGGTCTGACACTTTGCAAAAGGTTAGCAGCGGGCGGCATCCGAACCCGGGGGTTTCGGGCACTAGTCTAACCTCTAACCACCTGCGCCATGATTACGTTCACTCCCGAACACCCCATATACTCTCCAAGTAATGGCAAAGCCCAGCAAAAGTTTTCATTCCGATCGGTTATTGCTCAGTAGAGCGTTGAGACTAAAATTGTTCAAAATAAGTATCGGTAAACTCCAAAAATATGATATAGCACGCCGTGCTACGCTTCAAACGAATGAAAACCCTTCATCTCCGCCACCGACCGACGCGACTCAGCGAGCTCTAAAACTTTCTTTTTCAGCACAACTCGCTACAACTATTCCCCCTCCCGCAAAATCCCGAAACCTTCAAGTACAAAAGTCATTTTTCACCGAGTGTCCCATTTTCGTTTTGCCATATCTCGGTTCAGGGTGATCCTACGGCAGGTAATATGGACTTGTAGATCTCGTCGAGAGCTTTCAGAAAATAACCATATGTAAGGGGTTTGGTCCAGGGGGAAACGCGGGACAGTCAGTTGAAGGGTCGATTTTTGGAAAATCGCGAGTGTCCCGACTTTGACGTCATCTTTGACCTACCCGACGTCATCTGAGCCCCTCGCCACCAGGCCAGTTCGAACCGGCTTGACGCGGCGAACAAAACCTATATATTTCCCATACTTTGCTAACAACCCCCCGCTATTCCCAAGGAGTTGCACTTGTCCGGCCTTTTAGTAAACATCAATCCTTTTATATACGGCGAACTGGAATGGGGCATCTCGAAGTATTCGATAAATCTGGGGAAAACATATTTACAGTGTTATTTTGAATTTCTTCACGAATTTGATTTCCCGCATATCGGCGTTTACCATTTGCTGGCACGACCTTTGCCGGCTCTCATTTTAGAATTCACGGTGCGGGGTCCCTAGCGGCGATTTATTATAGGGACCACCACATAAAATTTTAAAGTTACTAAATTCCTTTGTTATATGCATTTGGGTAATCAAGAGTGCAGAATTCATTAAAGTTATTCAGATTTTTATGAAAAAAATAAATAAGCGAGGTCTGACCTACCCGTCTAAGCCCCGCCCCTCTTGGTGCAGTCCCGCACGAAATCGGTTCGGTGGGTCATGGCATGGTCAGTAGGTCACAATTCGTGAATTTCAAACGCTTTTATTTATATTTTTCTTGGTGGAATTAAATAAAATGGCGCCTTCGGACCGATAATTGATCAATATATTATTCATGTTGTCTGTGTGAATGAATCAGTTGGGACAAACGTGCGCAAGGTGTACTTTATCCTCAAATGGGTTTTTCAAAATGCGGTCGATATGATGAAATAGCTTAATGAAATATGCTAAAGTGCGCAGATGGCTTTCGAACTATTTTACTATTTTAAGCAATAACTTCGAGGGCGCATCAAGAAAGTCGCTTGCAAGCTAATAAAAACGAAAATGTACTAAAACTCATCGGCAATATTGATCATGTTCTCATCCACAGAATTTCGAAATAATATTACATGATACTATGTGTGGCGAGGGCTTCTCACTAAGCAAATAAACTGAGAGGCGCATTCGCTACTTATCGATAAATTCAATTAAAACAAAATTACAGTGTAGATTTGAATTCCCGCATTTCGACGTTTCCCATTTGCTGACACAACCTTTGCCGGCTCTAATTTTGGAATTCCCGGCGTGGGGGTCCCTAGATTTATTATTTATTATTATTCGATTTAAATGTGTTTTATCATACTCAATATGTTTAATTTTGTTGAAGGAATGGAAGATGATGACGAGCCAAAGGTCATGAAGAGATCCTCTCGTCCCGCTTTCGCAGAGGATGGTAAGACTCCTTTTACTATAATAATTAATAATAATTTATCTACGCACTAGGCGCAACAAGAAAATGAATAAAATAATATTATGAGTAAACGAGGGGATTAGTGCTGTGGATGGGAGAGGTAATTAATGAGTGGGTGGTTTTCTAAACGACGTTTAAAAATCTTGACATTGGGTGCGGTGCGAATAAAATCGGGTAGTTGCGAGTACATTCGAGATGATCTAACAGGGAAAGAATTGAATCTGGCTGTACATGTAGTGAATTCAATGTTGATACCAAACCAGGAGACTCTATCACGAATGGGCTTGTAAACATAATAGAGGAACCGGTCATTATGGTATCCATACTATATAATAAAGCGCAAACGTCTGTCTGTCTGTCTGTTTGTCCGGATTGCGAAATCGGAAACATGTAAACAGCGCCTCCCGACCCTCTCTCTTTGTGATTGCGAAATACGGTGCACCGCGAAGCGGTGAGCCCCGCCAGTGGATACCGCTGGTGTGTCATACAAAGATCAGCTATGACTCTCCTCTCAGTAAGTGCGCGCAGTTCAAGGGCTTTAAGGCGGTCTTGGTAGGAGGAGAGGGAGTAGGGGTAGGTAGAGGAGGGGGAAAACGGTAGAAATCTTGACGAGTGAATGTGTGCTGGACCTTTTCAAGCTTGGCTATGTCCTTAAGCTAGTGTGGGTTCCAGAAAGGGGATGCAAATTCTAGCAAAGGGAGAACATAGGCTTTGTAACTGCGGATGAGAATAGAGGGACAATTGAATAGGAGTGCTTTGAGAAGGAGAAACAACTTAGAGGTGGCTTTTTGGGCACGGGTCTTTACAGAGCATGAAAAATTCTTCAAATCAGAGCGAACTTGTACACCTAGATCACGGACATTAATATCAAGTGGTAGATCAATGGAGTCAATCTGATAACGAGGTGTAGACTGTTAGGATCCTAGGCGAATATGGGTACACTTAGATGCAGATAAAGACAATTGGTTACGCTGGGTCCAATCAGAGAGACAATTGAGTGCGGATTGAAACTCAGATGTGATACTAGTTTTGGTGATTCTATTGTAAGAGACATACAGTTTGACATCGTCAGCATAGCATAGTCACATTATGGAAACGGGAAAGGGTTTGGGATATATCAGCAAGGTAAATACTAATGAGAATTGGGCTTAGTACACTGCCTTGTGGCACGCCAGAGAGAATGGGGAAAGAGTCACTAGTGACAGAGGACAATCGGACTGAGAAAGTGCAGTCAGATAAGAAAGACTCAAGCCAGGAAGGTAAATCACCATGACGAAGTAGACATATATTCTTCTTTGTTATGCCAGATACCGTAATGCGATAATCGGGCTAGGAGTTTGGGATAAGGGAAAACATCAAACGCGCGGGTGAAATCTATATAAACGACATCAGTGATAAGTTTCCTAGAGTGAGCGATGGTCCAATCATGGCAGGTCAGAAGGTTTGTGACAACACTGGCTCCAGAGCGGAAACCATGTCGGTTAGAAGGGAGGATGTTGAAACGAGAAAGGTGACTGTTGAGGTGGTCTTTAATGGTTTCCATGGTCTTAGCAGCAGGAGAAATAATAGAAATGGGTCTGTACGAAGAAGGGAGTTTACTGTCTTTGCCTGGTTTGGGAATGGGGGTGATGAGGTAGTGTTTCCAGGCAGAGGGTACGGTACCAGACAGGTTGAAAACGTCAGCTAAATGGGTAGAGAGTGCATGGGCACACTTGGAGAAAATGATCTGAGGAATGCCATCATAGCCAGTGGAACAAGAGGGAGATAATTTGCGTAGTGCTTTGTGAACTTCATGAGGGAAAATGGTGAAGAGAGAGAGGGAGGGAGGAATTGGAGAGGAAGACAGAGGTGTGAGACAACCATTGTCTAGGGTGAAATGAGTGGCAAATTCAGGAGCAAGAGTGTTAGTCTTAGAGATACTGTCATATACAGGTACATTCTGAGAAGATACTAGTTCGGGGATGGAAAGCTTGGGTTTGGTAAGAGATGAAACATTACGATACAAATCATTAATACGAGAGAGTTTCTTACGGGTAGAGTAACGAGACCACTTATTGATCTCAAATAGAAGTCTCTTACTACATTCATCGACAACGGGTCTAATAGTGGGAACATGGATCTGTTTGAATAGTGAGTCTCTACGTCGGATAAGGCGAACGATGTGAGGGGGATAAGAGAGGGAAGGAGGACGAGGAGTACGAAATGGAACAAAGAGGTCAATGGCATAGTGAATGGTGGATGAAAACTGAGAATAGAGAGAGTGAATGTCAGGGCAGTCACGGAAAAATGATAGCCAATCGATGGATAAATACATACATTCTTGGTTTCATCTGAGAACACATAAAAGGAGCTCAATCTAAATTGTGTACCCCCATAGTGGGGCTCAATGGAAAATAATTGATGATCAGCAAATCCTGGCGCATCTTTTAAACCTATTCTGGAGTTAGTACGGCTCCGTTTGAAAAATGGCAAAAATCAATATTTTACGATAAATGTGGCCTTATCTGTATTTGGTACCCCTATAGTGGGGCTCAATAAGTGGTTATTCTTAATCAGCACGTCCTAGCGCTTCTTTTGAGCCGATTGCCGAGTCATCTTCTCAAAATCTTTGATCATAATCTTTGATTCGTCGTCTGACTGAGATGCCACGAGAATGTATGATAAAAGATGAGTGGAATGGGCAGGGTAGTCGACACGGGGATAGTCTCGCATCTTACAATTAGAGGGAGGAGGTTGGGGGCGGGGGGTGATAGAGACAAAGACAGACCAGAGTGGTCGCAGGAAGGGAAAGGGGGGATGACTGCGACAGTAGTGACTAGAGAGGAATCATTCCCTACAATCCAGTCAATACATTTAGGACCACGAGTAGGGGATACATTGAAAAGAGAAAGATCAGTTGATTGAATAAAATCAATAAATAGGTGATCAATAGGAGAAGGGGTAGAACTGAGTGAGTCAGAGTTTAAATCACCGATGTAGATAATGGGATGAGAGGAAGAGTCATGAATATCAGAAAGACTACTCTTTGCCCTTTAACTTTCCATCACTTCTCGTTCAGTATACGGGCAGAAGAAAGAGGAAGGGAAGAGTGAAATGTGCGAGTCTTCCCTCGCTCAGCGACGATCGGCCAATCTATCTAAACTGAAGGAGTTAAGAGAAGGAATCGCTAGCAATATGTCTCTGATGCACAAGGATCAACCTGAGATGGTTAGTCCCTTCTCTTTAACCCCAGGATGGTCCATACCAAAATGTCCCCCCCATGGCACTCAGAGAGTAAATCGAGAGAAGGCTAATTCCGCAGCCGCCTGAGAGTTTTGACGTCAACATCAAAGTTGTAGAGCATGAGACGACGGTTCTTTTCACATATTTGGTTTCGCGTTCTCTGTACTACTGCAGGTGAGGTGGCACAGTTTGTGAAAATGGTCGTACGGGGTTCATACTTTGGGTGCGTGGTCGAAAAAACTTTTTTCATAAAAATTTTGATCTTTGATCTCCAAAAATCGATAATTTCAAATTGGTGATTTCAGTATCAACAAGCATATCATTCGAAAGAGCATCAAAAGATAAGCAAACTGCTAAAAGGATTCTTGATTTGAGCTATTCCGACGCGAGTTATAGCTCAAAAGGTGCATTTTCCTCATAATTTTTGAAAACATCGAAATAGCTACAACCGTTAACAAACTGGACTTTTAGCCCATTTTCGGTAAATGTAGGCCCGGCAACCAGTGAAGATATTCTTTCTAGGTCTCTATTTTCATATATATTGTGTATTTTTTATCGTAGAATGTAATGAGGATCTTTGCGGGGCATATTTTCGGTGTCGCCATATCGAGATGTTCGCATATCCGTGACCAGACTGCAATGATTTTCACAGTTCTTCAGAATATTTCAAGCATAACTTTTTTCGTTCACGATTTGGTGACCTCTAGTAATGAAATTCGGATTCAGCGCACTAAAACACACCATAATCTTCTTTGGCCATATTTTTTCGAGAGAAATAATTTTTCGACTTTGTTCACTTTTTCACAATGTGGTCCCCCCTTTGGTCCGATTTTGGAGAAAAACTTTTTGTCTCAGAATCATGCCCCTATAAGATTTTCTGGCTTATTTCTGAGCGTAGAAAACAATTTTGCTGACTAGATCTCATCAAACCTTGAAATAAAAAAAGTTATGACCGAAATCCTGAGCAAATTTTTTTCGGAATTTTCTCTATAGCATATTTTTTTATTTCGAGGTTTGATGAGATCTAGTCAGCAAATTTGTTTTCTACGCTCAAAAATAAGCCAGAAAATCTTATAGGGACATGATTCTGATACAAAAAAATTTTTGACCAAAATCTGACCAAAGGGGTGAAAAAGTGGTCAGAGTCGAAAAATTTTTTATATCTAAAAAATATGTCCAAAGAAGATTATGGTGTATTTTAGTGCGCTGAATCCGAATTTCAATACTGGAGGTCACCAAATCATGAATGAATAAAAGTTATGCTTGAAAGCATCTGAAGAACTGTGAAAATCATTGCAGTCTGGTCACGGATATGTGAACATCTCGATATGGCGACACCGAAAATATGCCCCGCAAAGATCCTCATTACATTCTACGATAAAAACACACACAATATATATTATAATAGGGACCTGGAAAGAATATCTTCACTGGTGCCGGGCCTACATTTACCGAAAATGAGCTAAAAGTCCAGTTTGGTCACGGTTATGTGAATATCTCGATACGGCGACACCGAAAATATGCCTCGCAAAGACTCTCATTAAATTCTACGATAAAAAATACACAATATATATGAAAATAGAGACCTGGAAATGATATCTTCATGGGTAGCTATTTCGATGTTTTCAAAAATTATGAGGAATTTACACTTTTTGAGCTATAACTCGCGCCGGAATAGCTCAATTCAAGAATCCTTTTAGAATTTTGCTTAACTTTTGATGCTCTTTCGAATGATATGTTTGTTGATACTGAAATCACCAATTTGAAATTATCGATTTTCTCCTATTGTCACGAGAATCTGAGATTATGACTTTTTCGACCCGAAAATCGACATCGACGACGACGTCAGGGTCGAAAAAGTCATAGTTTCAAAAACACATGGCTATATGGTCACGCAACGCATTCTCCTCTCGGCCTTCCCTCTTTTTGAACTTTTGCGTGCATGTTCAGATACGGTTTTAGCCATTCCCCTTGCTCATCTTGGCAAAATGCCAGCCCGATTTCACCGCCGTTTTTAATGACTGGTCTTGAGCACCCGTGTGTACGTCATGCTGTACGTCAAAAAGTCATTGAGTTATGGTAATTGGAAAGGTAGATCACAAAAAATCGATAATTGACATATTTGTTTTATCACACCCTAGGTTACTTGCTCATTCATATTCTGGAATAAGAGTCACTGCGTTTTGGGTCTAGAGTCTACTCTAGAATATTGAAATGTCCGAAATCTCGCATACCCGACCAGAATTTAATTCTCTACAAAATGGGAAAAAATTTGGCTCTCGTTTTTCGTTTTCGAGAAAAAGTCGATTTTTGATCCACTGGCGGCGCGGAAAACTCCTATTCACAGGTGTATCTGAGAAAAATACTTTTTTTCCCCCAAAATCCTCATCGCCGGCGTCGTCAGGGTCGAAAAAGTCATATTTACCCAAATAGATGACTATATGAGTTTCTGACTTATTTTCTCACGTAGAAAACGAATTTTTATGTTAGAGCTCATGAAACCATGAAAGAAAAAAGTTATAATCGAAAAACCGCAAAAACAGCGAGTTGGCCTCGGAAAATCCTCGATACAACAACTTTGCTCACTGATAACACTATCACCCCTTATACCAAAATGATCAGCAGAAAATTCTCTATCTACTGTGAAAGTCTTTTTTCCGCGCCGCCAGTGGATCAAAAATCGACTTTTTCACGAAAACGAAAAACGATAGTGCCAAAATTTTTCCCCATTTTGTAGAGAATTAAATTCTGGTCGGGTATGCGAGATTTCGGACAATTGCGACCTTCCGGGACCAATTTTAACGCAGAAACAGATTTTTTTTTGGACGTCGTGCCATACCGGGATTCAGAAGGCTCAGATCAAAAAACGGAAAAGGCCATTCGTTTCAGAATCGAAAGTTACCCCGAAGACCAACTTTTGAGCATACGTTATTTTTTTGATGTTCTCGAACATGTTGAACCTTTGCTGACTCTTAGGCAAACGGGCTCATATCGCGATACACGTCTTCTCTCAATTTACTCTCTGAGTGCCATGGGGGGAGTTTTACGAGGGGGGCATTTTGGTATGGGGCGAGACGAATGTCTCTTACCCAGAAAGCAAGATGGCAGAGTGCCCGGGTAGTCTAGTGGTCTCATTCCAGTTACATATCTGACCCCTTCTCTTGTTGTAGTCGTTCTTTGTTTCTTTACCCCATCAACTCTCCCTCCCCTCGAGGTGGCATTTCCCTTGCTACGTGCCCTCTCTCAGTTGATCTCCATGTTTCTTTCCTCTCTTCCTCTCAACTTTCCAATGACATCTTCATTTCGTTTCAGAAGGATGAGCAGGAGTTGGAATTCACATACGACGACTGTGATTCGTACCAGAATGAATTGGCTGAATTGTACTCTTATTCCGAGATGTTTGATTATTCTCACAATGTGAAGGCCTTTCGGATGATCGCCGAAGAGAAACAGGTTAGTCTCATTTATTCTGAAGAAGGCAATGAATATGCGGTTTTCAGATGTTTACTCCTTTCTCTTCAATGTCTCGTAGTCAACAGAAGGCGTTCATCATTGAAGTCGTCTCTAGATTTGAATCAGCCGATCCCGATGTCAGAATCAACAGCTGCAGGACACTACTATACATTCTACAGGTGACAATTCATTTGTGGTTTTTAATTATTGTAGTTGAATGTTGAGCGATGATAAGGGGGAAACTGTATAGTGGCCATAATATCATATTCTTAATGTTTTGCCCCTGCATATTCCGAACGGATGAGAAATGTAAGAAAAGTAAAAAAAAAGAATGAATTTAAGGGTGCATTCCTCGATTTTGTTGATGAAGAAGATGAGCCAAAGAAGGAAGGAAGTGAGAGTAAGGAAGGAAGTGAAGGAGGATTGAGAGGGACTGGATATCATGAGGTCGATTGTCTCATTGCTACTGTACACATGGCATATCTATCATTCGAGGCTGGAGCATACGCGGTTAGTCGAGATTCGATTGAAGGATCACTTGATATGGTAGAGAGTATCTCTTCTCTCAGGCATTGACTGGCCTCCTCCGTCTGGAATTGGACGTCCCTTTTGATATTCTGAAGGAAGAAGCAGGAAGTGGAAGGGAGAGTAAGGCCAGTGCATACTCTAACAGCAGAAGTGCATCCAATATGGACCTATCCGAGAATGGTCAGTTGCATTGGATACACTCATCCATTGAGAATCCATCTTAATCCTATCATTATCCTCCTCACCTCTCTCTCTCTCTCTCTCTCTCTCTCTCTCTCTCTCTCTCTCTCTCTCTCTCTCTCTCTTTCTCTAGAACTTCGCTGTCGTCGTTCTGCTACTCTGGCTGACAATGAGAATCTCCGAGTGATTCTCTCCTGTTTCTATCATCTGGTTGAATCAATGAGAAGAGTCGAATTGATAGAAAGAGTGATGGGATCTGCTGAGAGAAGGTCAGTCTACCATCTCATTCTATGATGAGAAGTAGGGTCCCCCACGCCAAGAATTTCAATATCAGAGCCGGCAAAGGTCGTGGCATGGCGTGGTAAACGTCGAAACCGCGGGAATTCAAATCTACATTGCAATTTTGTTTTAATTGAATTTATCGATAAGTAGCGAATGCGCCTCTCAGTTTATCAGCTTAGTGAGAAGCCCTTGCCACACATAATATCAAGTAATTTTATTTCGAAATTCTGTGGATGAGAACATGATCAATATTGAGTTTTAGAACATTTTCGTTTTTATTAGATTGCAAGAGACTTTCTTGAATTGTTTAGTTTCGCATACTGGTATTTAACACACGATTTTCGATATAATTGAGATTCTGCCAACAGGGTCCGTACAATGATTTTGCAACCTAAGCTCAAAATTTGGCCCTAGAGTCAACTTTGGACGTAGAGTTCGAAAATCGTCCTTAGAAAGCCGAATCTCCAAAAACCCCATTCCCTGTGGTACACTTTACGCTTGGCGGTCGGTTTTTTTATCTCATGAACGGCGCTTCGAAGACCCACAAAGATATAGTAATTCTGAAAGATCTCGACGAGAAAATACTTTTTACAATTGAGAGTGAAGGGCCAGCTCATCTCCGAAAAAAGTTATACTCTGAAAGTTTTTAAAATGTCACCCTGAAAATTGTTTGTTCGCACCGTGCCAAATAAACTTTTTCATTCGATCCCCCTTGAGATTTAACCCCCGGGTGCATGTTTTCACTGTGCTCATTTCGGGGGAACCGATCCGTTTAGGCGGCCGTAAGCGCTCAAGTCGTCGATTTTTACCAAACAATATATTTTTTCAAGCTAAACTTTTTTCTTTGGTATTTTCATGAGTTCTAGTATCGATATTCGTTTTCTCATGTTTAAATACTCCAGAAAATCCTATAGACAGGTGATTTTGAGATTATGACTTTTTCACCCTGATTTCGAGGCAATTTTTTGGTCAAAAAGTCATAGTCTCAAAATCACCTGTCTATAGGATTTTCTGGCGTATTTTAACATGAGGAAAACGAATATCGATACTATTGGATTTGGATTTTTTTTGGATTTTAACACATTTATCAAGAGTAGGCTCTGATGTGCATGGCGGGCCATTCATGATTTCTTGCTTGTCTCAGGAACGTAGGTCCGATAGTTCGCATGAAGAGATCGTTCCATCTTGTGGGCGGTCTTCCGCGTCCTCGCTTAGGCCCTCGTGGTGTCCAATCGATCACAGTTCTGCTCCACTTCAAGTCATGATCATTAGCAACTTTATGCACCCAGAGCCACTTTCTTTTCAAGGCGGTACGAACAACGTCTCTGACCTGAGTGAGTCCACGCAGCCTTTCGTTCGAGACATGATCCAAGACAGTGCAACCGACCATCCAACGCTCCATGCGTCTTTGGGCCACCGATAATCTTTCACTTTGTGCTTTGGTCAAGGCCCATGTTTCACATGCGTATAGGAAGGCGGGAATGATACAACCATTGAAAAGTTTTCAGGGTGACATTTTAAAAACTTTCATAGAGTATAACTTTTTTCGGAGATGAGCTGGCCCTTCACTCTCAATTGTAAAAAAAGTATTTTCTCGTCGAGATCTTTCAGAATTACTATATCTTTGTGGGTCTTCGAAGCACCGTTCATGAGATTTAAAAAACCGACCGCCAAGCGTAAAGTGTACCACAGGGAATGGGGTTTTGGAGATTCGGCTTTCTAAGGTCGATTTTCGAACTCCAAAGTTGACTCTAGGGCCAAATTTTGAGCTTAGGTTGCAAAATCGTTGTACGGCCCTATCTCAATTATATCAAAAATCCTGTGTTAACTCTATGCAAAATTATAGCGAAATCCCTGGATGAGAAGTTTGTTTATTTTAGAAACGAATATTGCGCAAACGTCAAGTTACAAGAGCTCTTGGTTGATAGTTTCTGTTATTTTCTCTTCATTACAGATTTATTTTAGGACTTTGCAAAGCCATCTGCTCACTTTAGCATATTTCATTAAGCTAGTTGATCATTTCGACCGCATTTTGAAAAACCCATTTGTGGATACCGTATACCTTGCGCACGTTTGTCCTGACTGATTCCTTCACACAGACAAAATGAATAATATATTGATCAATTATCAATCCGAAGGCGCCATTTTATTTAACGCTACCAAGAAAAATAAAATTTAAAATGTTTGAAATTCGCGAATTGTTTCCTGCCGACATGACATGACCCTTCGAACCGATATTGTACGTGACTGCACCACGAGGGGGTTAGACGGGTAGGTCAGAACTCGCTGATCGATTTTTTTCATCAAAATCTGAATTACTTTAATGAATTCTGCACTCCCGATTACCCAAATGCAGATAAAAAAAGAAATTTTAGAGTAACTAAAATTTTACTTGGTGGTCCCTAGATGAGAAGGGAATGCATCCATCTAGTAATGCATATCTCTCTCTCTCTCTCTCTCTCTCTCTCTCTATCTCTTAGAACTGCAATGGCAGCAACTCGTCAACGATTCCTTTGTGAATTGGAAGAGCCAGTGGAACAGATTGGACAGCCTCTTCTCATGATACTCATGGATATGTGCCCTCCCTTCTATAATGGACAGGCACCTCATTATCCCATGAGGAAGGTGAGAATGGAGAGAGAGAGAGAGAGAGAGAGTAGAATGGATGGATGCAGGTGTTACTCCTCATCTGGAAGGTTCTTCTGGCTCTATTGGGAGGATGGGAGGAATTGAGAGAGAAGAAGAAGGAGAAGAGAGAGAAAGAAGGACTCAATGAAATTGAGGATACCATTCTGGTGAGAACAAGATAATATTGTAATTCATTGGATGAAATGGGTGTTGATTGTAGGTGGGTCAAAGAATGAAGGCATCTCTTCTCACTGATCAGGATGGACAAGTATCTAGAGCTAGACCACGAGCCAGACTCGCCATGAGCAGGTAGAGAGAGAGAGAGGATAGAAGGGATTGGAGGGAGAGTAGAATGTACTTGTAGACAAGTAGCATGCACTGGAGAAGAAGATGGAGAGGAGATGATGGGTGATGGAGAAGGAAGAAGTGATGAGGAAGAGAATGAGAAGGAGGAAGATAAGGATAAGACTATCGGAAGGACTGGAGGAGCTACCAATTGGAGTGTTAGTTCCATTTATATTGATGATTGAATGATATTCAATGATATATGCGGAGTTTCATTGGGTTCCAAATCCAAAACTAGCTCAGCGAAACAACAATTGAAAATTGTTCAACTATTGCAAAAAATGCATCAAAATTAATAATTATATATTTAGTACCATGGTTTCTGCCTACTGAAGTCCAAAATTGACGAAAACGTCAATAAAAAAATAATATATATCAAAATACAGCAAGTTAAATTTGAAATTTTGCAATAGTTGAACAATTTTCAAGTATTGTTCGCTGAACTATAATAATAATAATTTATCTACGCCCGAGGTGCGACGAGATTAAATATACATGTGATCGGAATTATTGATTGCAGGGAAGGGGGGATGACTCTCCTGAAATCATCGGGGTTGGAAGAGGTATGAGAAAATGGGGGTGGCTCTCCAGTCGACGTTTGAAGATTCTGATGCTGGGGGAGGTGCGAATAAAATCGGGAAGTTGGGAATACCAACGTGAGGTTCTGACAGGGAATGAGTGGAATCTGGCAGTGCTCTTGGTGAATTCGGTATTGATTCCGAATGTAGATACTCGATCACGAGTCGGCTTATAAACATAGAAAGATGAACGAGGAATAATTGTACAACCATTCATTATCATATGAGTCATACAAAGATCACCTATGACTCTCCTCTCAGTTAGCGTGCGCAGGCCAAGGGTATTCATGCGATCTTGGTAGGAGGGGAGGGGGTAGGTGGAAGAGGGGTAACAACGGTAGAATACTTGACGAGTGAATGTATGTTGGACTTTCTCTAATAATTCAATATCTTTAAGGTAATGAGGATTCCAGAAGGGAGAGGCAAAGTCAAGCAAGGGAAGGATGTACGCTTTGTAACTCCTAATGAGAATGGATTGACAGTTGAAAGGGAGGGCTTTGAGGAGAAGGAACAATTTAGAGGAAGCATTCTGAGCACGCGCCTTAACAGAACATGAAACCTTCAAATCAGAGCGAACTTGTACTCCTAGATCACGTACATTATTCACAACTGGTAGATCAATGGAATCAATTTGATAACGAGGGGTTGACTTATTGGATCCTAGACGAATGTGAGAACACTTAGATGCAGAGAGAGACAATTGATTAAGTTGGGTCCATTCGGAAAGACAATCAAGTGCAGATTGGACATACAATTTTACGTCATCAGCATAGCATTGGACGGATACATTGCGGAATCGGGATAGGGTCTGAGAGAGGTCAGAGAGGTAGATTGAGAAGAGAATTGGCCCGAGTACACTGCCTTGTGGGACACCAGAGAGAATAGGGAAGGAATCACTAGTAACAGAGGACAATCGGACAGAAAAAGTGCGGTCAGAAAGGAATGATTCTAGCCAAGACAATAGACAACCATGAATACCGTAATGTGATAGACGAGCGAGGAGTTTGGGATATGGAACAACATCGAAAGCACGAGTGAAATCTATATAAACGACATCAGTGATAAGTTTATTAGAGTGAGCAGTGGTCCAATCATTCTGGCAAGTCAGTAGGTTTGTGACAACACTGGCTCCAGAACGGAAACCATGTTGGTTAGGAGGGATAATACTGAATCTAGAGAAACATTTGGAACCCAACGAAACTATCCTCCTAATATGCGTATCACTAGATTGAATAATATTGATATAGGAAAGTGGATGGTCTCGTGGTTCCTCCTCTTCCTCTTCCTCCTCCTCCTCCTCCTCCTCTTCATCTTCTATTGGTGATGAGAGTGGAGAGAGAACTCCCACTGCTGATTCTCCCTCTCCTTTAGCAAAGAGAAACTGTGGATTGAAGTGGAAACCAAAAGCAAGGAAGGACGATGTGGAGGCATTCATACAGAATGCAAGGTACAAGAGGGACAGGAGGGAATAGAGTAGAAGAGATTGATTGATTGATTGATTACAGACAGAAGATGTTCCAATATGATCTACCTGGGGACACTTCAACTCTCTTCGGTCTGCCTCCTCCAATGCATGCCAGTGTTGAGATATTGAAGAAACATCTCTACACCAGTCTATCCGATATACAGGTAAAATAGATGAGGAAGGAGGTTACGGTATTCATTTATCCAGATGGAAAGAGAGGAGATTCTGGAGAAATACCCATTCTCGATGAAGGAAGAAGTGGAGGAGACGAGAGTAGAGACCATGTACAAGTGAGTGTCCACTAGAGGGAGAGGGGGAGGAGTGATGGGATGGTTCCATTCAGAATGATGCTCCCCAATCTGTCTCAATACGTGGTGGCCCTTCTCAAGGTCCTTCTGGCAGCTGCTCCCTCTAATAAGGTGGGTCGTCTATCTCCCTTTCACCCCTCTCCGTGCATCTATCTGTATAATAATTGAACTATCGAAATGAATCTCACTTTACTCCATTCCAATATCTATATCTCTCAGGCGAAGAACGATACTCTGAATATTCTGTGTGATGTATTAACTCCTGAGACGGAGTGTTCTGATGTTCTCTCCAATTCGATTTCCCTCGATCATTCTACCAATACTCCTCTTGAAGATTCACTCACTCTCACCATTGACATATACAGACACAAGGAGGTCACATATTATCAATTGATAGAGAGGCAAAATCCATACTTGATACGATGGATTTTGTCTTTTCCTTTTATCGTCTAAAATATAATAATATTAATGATTGTGTTTAAGGTGATGGTGAAGGCGACATCGGCTATTCTTCTCCTCCTCCTCAAACATCTCCGTCTCAATCACATCTATCAGTTCGAGTTCCTCGCTCAACATGTCTCATTGGGGAATGGAGTCCCTCTCATTCTCAAGTTCCTTGATCAGAACATGCACAAGTATATGCAGGTTAGTAGAGGGGAGGGAGGGAGGGAGGGAGGTACAGTATCCATGTCCCTCTATTTGAGTCCCGTCACGAACTCCATCCCTACAACTTCCCCCAGGCAGCTATCTATTATGTCAGAAACAGTCAGTTATTTCTCTGAGGTGTTAATGGGGGGATCATTCATACATTCATTCATCATTGATTCCAGATGAATGGCCTGAACTGAACGCGGAGAATGTCGAAGTCTTTCCATCGCAGACCGAGGGAACGAGTTACTCACTATGGAGAAATGTATTCTCATCCATCAATCTACTCAGAATACTCAACAAGGTCGCTATCTATCTACAAATTTTTTCGCTTTTTTCAGTTTTCTCTCGTTGAATTGTTGTTTGAAGATACTGATAATTTTAATTTCCAGATAACAAAATGGAAGCATTCCCGTACAATGCTACTGGTCGTATTCAAGTCAGCTCCCATACTCAAGAGATGTCTCAAGATTAGACTGGTGAGTCCCCTCTCTCCCCCCCCCCCCCTCCCCTCCCCTTATCCCTAATCGTGTTCCCTCTCAATCAGGCAATCTTCCAAATCTACGTGCTCAAACTGCTGAAGATGCAATCTCGATATCTAGGGAGACAATGGAGGAGATGCAATATGGATGTGATCACTAGTATCTATTCCAAACTGAGACACACGTGAGTAGAGGGAGGATGGGAATGAAGGGGGGGGGGGGGGGGGGAATGGGAGATGAATGATTATGTTCAGGTTGGGCGACGATTGGGCATTCGCCAATGAGAATCGAACCAAGTCATGGCATTATCGGAATATCGAAGTCGATCTCAAGGTTGCCATTGAGAAGTTTAATGCAAGGAGATACGGGAAGTTGTATCTCGCTTTTGCTGTCGGTAAGAGATGGATTCACCGCCCGCCCCCCCCCCTCTCCCCTCCCTCCCCCCCTCCCCCATCTCTCCCTTCTGAATAGTACCCTATCGAGATGATGATAGTGGATACTGTAGATGATTGGGAGAAGGAATTGAATGGGAATGAGGATGATTCACTGGGATCCATTGCCCAATTCGTGCCAGTTGATAACTCGAGCCAGTCACTACTGGGGAGAAAGGTAATGAATCATATATGTAGAGAATGACGTCATTATCTCAATGGAGTCCAGTTAAATATTTATTTATGAGATGGTTATTGCATGCATTATCAGATCGAACTCGGTGAGAAGTTCAAGAAGAAATACGAGATTTGGATGGAGAGAGAAGTGATGAGAACTACTATTGATTGGGATAAATTACTCGAGAATAGCAGAGGAATGGTCTCGTAGGATATTTTCAACTCAACTTACAATTACATTCTTTGCGTTTCCATCCGTTCACTTTTCCCCAATAATAATAATTACCATCGGAATAACTTATGTACTTCGCTCTCCAATAATCTCTCTTGTATGTGAAATGCGTTGCTTTGTTATTTGTGAATACGGGTAGAACACGAATTCTTAGCTAACTTGTGCAGTAGTTTTTGTTAGATAAAATATTTATTAATGTAACTGAAAAATATTGATTATAGAAAGAAGGGCTGAATCCCCCTCGATGTCTGTGTTGTGATAGTAGATTGTGCAATCAATACGCTGTCGGAATTACAGTATGCTCTCCACGGGTTCTCGCCTGCTGACTACCATAATCAGGTGAATACGGTATATTTTAGTACCAGCGCTTTACGTTAGCGAGTCGACTATTTACTGTACCCCCCCCCCCCCCTCCTCCCAATTGTATGGATAGAGGTTGCAGATCAGGATCAAACTGGGCCATTCCCACAATAGGAGCAGTGAGTAAAGACGCCCCTCTACATGACTTCCTGGCTGAATACAACAGGGCATTCTTCGATGATACAGTGACCAAGGATGATCCCACCGTGAGTCCCCCACCCTCCCCCCCTCCCCCTGAAGGTATCTCTCCCCCTCTGGCAGGTCATTCGTCTGAGAGATGGAATACTAGAGGGACAACGAGCATCTCTTGCCTCTGCCATCACTCTAGTAGAGTCAGCCCATCCAAGGAAGAGAGCACAGGGAAATATACTACTACAGGTGAGAGAAGAGGGATACGGAAGTGCACTAGGGCAGATGAATGATAGAATGAGGGGTTAAGGAGATGCTGAAGGAAGAGAAACGACGATTCGAGGAGAAAGGACCTGACTCACTCATATTCAGAGTAGCCATATCTGGTGAGAAAACCCCTTCTCTTTCATTGAAATGGTCTTTGATCTTTGGGAAAGATGAAAATTTTTATTGGAATGTAGTGAAATTGTGCAGGCAGTCCTGGAGTGGGAAAGAGTTCGTTCATCGAGGCATTGGGAGAGGAATTGACTGAGAAGAGAGGGAAGAAGGTGGCTGTACTCACTATCGACCCATCCTCACAAGTGACTGGAGGTGAGTCATTGATCCCCCTTCCCCACCCCTGTTGTGGTAGGCAAGGAGTGTAGTCGTAGTTACTCGTAGAGCGGGGGGGGGGATATCGTGTGGAGACACGTTAGTGCCCCTCTCCTCCCTCTCATAACTAGTGGTAATGTATTCATCTTCTTCCTTCCTCAGGTTCTCTTCTGGGAGATCTCACTCGAATGCAGAAGCTCTCCGTGAATCCCCGTGCGTACATCAGACAGTCTCCCTCTTGTGGCACTCTCGGAGGAGTGAGTGATCTACCCCCTCCCCTCCCCCCCCCCCATTACTGTAGAGTACGGTAGATTGATTGTAGGTCACACGAGGCATCCATGAGGCAATTATTCTATGTGAGGGAGCAGGTTATGATGTAGTCATCATCGAGACTGTGGGTACGGTAATGAGGTCAATCAATCAATAATCTTCCTCCATTTAGGAGTAGGCCAGTCGGAGACAGCGGTAGTGGATATGTGTGATATGCTCACTCTCCTTCTATCACCCGCCCATGGAGATGAACTGCAGGTGAGGAGAGAGAGAGGGGAGAGGGTGGGGGGGGGTACGGTAGGAGGGAATGGTAATGGAGTGTATTGCAGGGAGTGAAGAGAGGGATAATGGAGATGAGTGATCTACTGGTCGTCACTAAAGACGATGGAGATCTCAAAGCGAAAGCCAAGGTTGATCATTAATATATTATCTCTAGATAATGAATGGATAGTCAGATGGCGCAAGCTGAGTATATATCGGCTCTCAAGTTCATGCGACCACGAGCTCCTGAATGGAAACCCAAGGTACGGTAGGAGTAGATGGCTATTGATGGTTGGAAGGGGTTGTATCTCTTAGGTACTCCGTTCATCAATCATGGATGCTCCATCAGTGTCTGCAGTGTGGGATGGAATGGAGGAATATTGGAAGAGAATTAGAGAATCAGGAACACTCTTGAGGAGGAGAAATGAGCAGATGAACAAGTGAGAGATAGACGAGAGAAGGGAGAGATAGACGAGAGAAGGGAGCGAAGGGAGAGAATGATTGGATTGAGGTGTATGTGGAGTCATGTAGATGAACAATTGATGGCATTGTTCATGAAACATCCACGATTGAGAGCAATGACCAAGGAGATGGAGAAGAGAGTCACGAATGCTGAGGTGAGGAGGGGGAGGGGGGGGGTGAGAGGGAGAGGGGAGAGGAATCATTGCAGATCACTCCTGGACAAGCAGCCGATGGTCTCGTTCGATCATTCTTCTCCATCGAGTCCAAGAAGTAGACTCCACCCCCCCCCTCCCCCCCCCCCCTTCCCCCTCCATTCACTCATCCCTAGCCTTTTTGTAGTCCATACTAGTCACCGTGTATTCACCAACTGTCGATTATATTCAATACGTGTACACTAATCAATGCCATCATAGAGTCGATAAAGAGTGCTTATTTCCAATCGAGATATGACCGGGAAGATGGCGCTTATATTCGCCCATAGTACTGTAAGGAGGAAAGGAGGAAAGCTACAATTCATTGTATACTGTAGATGTCCTCCAATCGATACGCTGCGGATATTGCAAAACGAGTCTCCGGATGCAAGAAATGCAAGCAGACTATTCCCAAGGGAGTACGGTATTTTTTAAAATTTGCTCATGTGTACGGTAGATAATTAATACTCTGTAAATTAATACATTAATACTCATCAGGGAGATATGTTGATCTTTGATTTATGTCAAGAAAGTTGTTCATATGTTTGATTATGAATTATAATCTAACATATGAACAAATTTATAATTTATAATAGTCGTACTGGGTTGAAACTTCAGATGAGTGACCATTTTAGATCGAAAAAATATCTTTGAAAATAACTTGAAATTTAAAGAAAAAAAACACAATGCCTCGAGTCTTACAAAATATATATTCCTTTGAAGCCAAGTGGGGTTTTATCGAAAATGAGATTTTTTGTATTTTCACTTATTGAACATAACTAAAGTACAAATTGAGGTCTCAAGGTATTTTTAATTAGTTTTTTTTATCACATATGATAACTCTCAGGAATGCCGTATCGCGAAGATCTCCCCCAACCCATTCGTCCAGAATCCCGACCCAGACGTCCCCCCTCCCGACATGAAAGCCTACTTTCACATCAAGTAAGATAACATGATGTTAATCAATTCAATAAATGATCTTCATTTCAGATGCATGTTCGACACCTTCAAAAACGTACGTTTTCATTTTATTCGTGTGGTTCAGCATCATTTTCTTTTGAATATACAGATGTTGCTTGCATTTGTTCTTTTTGTATTAACTTATTGTTCATCAGGCTCGTGCAACGACGAAAGTAATCGATGAGCCATCGGATATCGAGGGTACTGTAGATTGAAGGGAGAAGTATTGCGATTGATGATATTCAGGTTTCGGAAATCTCGGAAAAGACGAGAAGGATGAGATTGTGAAGTTGATTGATGAATTGGATGAGATGAGAGCATCCAAGGGATCGAAGACTCCCAAGGGGAAAAAGGTGAATATCGATTAATTGAGGGACGGGATTACTGTAATCAGCCCTTCTAGGCTCCTGCCAAAAGGAAGAATGATGATGATGATGAAGAGGAGAATCTTCCCCAAACCCCAAGACGACTGTGAAGACACGGTAGATGAAAGGGGTGATATCGATTGATTGTAGAAAAAGGAAAAGAAGACTGATAATGAGAAGGAATCAAAGAAGAAAGAGAAGAAGAAGGTTGTGAAGGAGGAAGAGGAGAACGAGGAGGAGGAAGATAAGGAAGAAGAGGAAGAGAAGAAAGTGAAGGAGCCTGTTGAGGATTCCAAGTTCAATCACTTCCATAGGGTCAGATACACTTTCTCCAATCACTAAATAGTTTATGAGATGTTGTCTCATTTAGGGTTATAAGATTGTGAGTGAGAACTGCAGCCTATCACAATCACCTACACAAATACTCCCTTTCAGTTCTGCAAGCTGTGTGACACGATCGGTACAGTATCCAAGTACACTGACAAGAGTCTCGCAGTGAAGATGTACATTGGGAGAGGTGAGAGGATACTGTAGACTGGATGAATGGTTGGATTGCCAGAGGGATTCGACGGTGATCTGCTCACTATCCTCCGTCTCCTCCTTCCTTCTATCGATCAAAGAGTTTACAATCTGAAGGAGAAACAACTCATCAAACTGTTCTCATCGGTATCAATTGATTTCATATTACACTTGGGATGAATTGATTGTAGATGTGGGATGAGAACGCCCAAGATCTCACTCATTCATACAATCAGAGTGGCGATGTCAGTGTGACACTGAGGAAAGTATTCAGTGAGAACAAATTGAATAGAGTGGACAAGAGTGACTGGAGTATCATGAAGGTACGGTAGAATACGGTAGTGGATAGAGATTGATTCATTGAATCAAAGGTGGATCGATGGCTCAACAAACTAGCCACTCTCAGTGGAGAGGCAGAGCAACTCAGTCATCTTCAGTTTGCAGTCAAGAGGTATACGGTAGGATCGATTGATTATCGATTTTAGCTCATTCTCAGAATTGGTCCGCTTGAGCTACAGTATCTCATTCGACTGATCAAGAAGGATCTGAGATTTAATGCGGGAGTCAAGCACATTCTTGATGGTAGGCCACTTGTATCGATTAATTGATTCCGATAATGGTTGTATTTTGTGTCTCAGGAGTGGACGTGGGTGCATACGATGCCTTCCAGTCATGCCGAGATCTCTCAGTGATAGTGAGTCACAAGGAGGAAGAGAAGCCCATGCCATCTGGCATCTCCCTATCCACTCCCATCCTTCCCATGCTGGTCAGATTCCCTTCTCTGCTTTCTCCAATCTCATTTATAATTACACAAAATGAAGGAGATTCGCTTGTGCAGTGCTTGGATAATTGATGGGAGTGAGCATTGATAGGCATTATGAGTATTGTGAATGACTATGCGGAAGCCCAGTTGGAAAGGGCATCCAATTCGTTCTTCTCCTTCACTGAAGCAGTCAATTCTTCCATCGGGACAAGGGGCAGATAGACAGGAGAGGGATGGACCTGCAGTAGGTTGACATATATCCATTGATGGGACGATCAAATACATGAGTCAAGAAGCTGTTTGTCGATCTCCTCTTGTTCGAGAGCCTCCAGTTCAGCAAGAAGTTCATCGTCATCTACTCCGGTTCCGAAGCCCATTGGATTCGAGATCGCCTCGGCTATTTCAGTTGCAACTTCTTGCTGTTCAGCGATATCCTCCATCAAATCGTGTACCTGAAATGACAACTATCATTTGGATTGAGTAGTGTTTTTTTCTTTCGGATTATCGTTTTCTCCACAGTCGCTAACTATACATAGTTCTCACTTTCTCCACATCCATATTGTTGTGTGGTGCCTTGAGGGCATTGCTTCCCTCTCCCATCACCCTTAGCACTTCCGCAATCATACTCGCCCTTTTCCAGGGTCTGAAAGTGTCGCATGCGTGATGGAAATCTCTCTGAATTAGACTCTTTAACCTGCCGCTGGTGTTCAATATTTGCGAGAACCCCATCGAGATGGGTGAGAGTCTTCTCGTGCTGTCGCTTTCTAGTGAGAGCTTGAAGAGCCAGGCGCTTATTCTCACTTCCATGCTTGACAGCAATTGCGACTTCCTTCAATTAGAGATGCCATTCACTCAATCTGCCTTTTTTTTATGAAGTCTTAACACAATTCAAAAATTCGTTTTTGCAAAAATAGAAATTGTAGAATTATACTCGAACCTATTGTAAGATTCAAAAACTCAGTTAGAGTCATGGACTGTTTAGCATACAGTAGGGTTGCAGGTTCGGATTCGGATAATCCCTCTTTCTCCTCTCGCGCGCGCGTGTCTGATTTGAGCGGCCCCATACTCTCTCGCGTCGGATAATCCGACCCAGACGGTTAGACAGTCGGATTATCCGACATTTGTCGGATTCCGACCCTCTCACCCCTCGCGCAGAGGGTCTCAAATCAATGGCCGAGTGGTCTAAGGCGCCATTTTTGGTAAGATCAGGAAGTGGGGGGGTTCGAATCCCGCCACATTAAAACACTTTTGCCAAGTCATGACGGGCTAGCATGGAGTAGTTTAAGTCTTGCGGAACCCTCAGTGATCGGAAAGCGTATTTGTACATGGTGGGATTCGATGTTTTTGCACCTAAATTTCACAGATTGGGCACTAAAATGGCCATAAATCGGTTTAATTTTACCTCACAGGACCAGGACCCAATTTTTTTTTCCATGATCACCGAAAAATAACAGTCTTAAACATGGTGTTATCTGCTTAGACCGCCCATCTACGGGAAATTAGCCCTCCTCTCGATTAGACGCGATTTGAGCAAAAAATTGGCATAGTACCTCTGAAAAGTGAATTTTTCTCAGCCGCTTTTGCTCTGATCAACTTCTTGTTTGTTCTATTCAATAGCCCTATGTTTTCAGCACATGGAATAGTAGACCATTAGTCTCTAGCTTGTTTGACGAATTAGCCCTCTTCTCGATTTGAGGCGATTGGACTTAAAAAATCGCATAGTACCTCAGAAAAGTGATCACTGCTAAGCCGTCTTTGATGTACTGATGTTCTGAGTTGTGCAGGTGGATAGCCCTGTGTTTTCTCTCTATAAGAAACTCTTTTCAATTCAGATCTACGTATCTTGACGAATTAGCCCTCCTCTCGATTTCCCTCTCCCGAGTGCTCGCAATTGGCGACAAGCGCGCGCTTTCGCCTCTCCCCTCTCGAGGCGAAAGCGTCTAACCGTCTGGGTCGGATTATCCGACTCGAGAGAGTATGGGGCCGGCGCGCGTTCGGATAATCCGAATCCGAATCCGTACCTTGCAACCCTAGCATACAGTAGGCACAAAATATTCGCTAATTATTTATTTAGTTTTTCAATATTCCCGATCTTTCTCCTATGTTATCCTGGACGCAAAATGCACTGATTAAATACAAACACTGAAGCCTAGAATCCCTTATTAATGATTGCTAAACACAGTAGATTGGACCTTTCGTAATAACAAGTGAAACGGTTTATTTTCTTGCAATACTTGATCTTGGTCTCCAGAACCGCTTGTCTCTTGATGAGAATTAACTCGGTCTTGAGCAGATTCTGTATGGCATCTTGGGTACTCGACACTGTCGCCGTCTTCTTCCCACCAAAGAAGTTTGCCAGCAAGCCCATCGTTAGTCGTGCTTGGAGAAAGTGACTAATGAGTATGAGTCTCACTGTTACACACTATGTTACACACTATATGTTACACACACTATGACCCAGGGTGATTCCTTCTAACGCGCAAGACAGGTCGGGGGAGGGGGGGGGGGGGGGCAAGATGCCGATGAGATAAATAACTGGTTCAAATAGTCTAGAATGTGATAGTGAATATAAACACATTTGCAGGCTGAGGCATGCAAGTCTGTGGAACAAGCGATGAGAGCATGCAAGGGAACACTTATAACAGAGATCAAGTATGATGGAGAGAGAGTACAGGTCAGCATTATAGGATACGGTAATGGGAGTACTGTAGTGATTGAAGCTGAAGAGAAGGAGATGAAACTGTCGTGGCAGGTGCACAAGAATGGAGACTCGTTCAATTTCTACTCAAGGAGTCTCAAGCCAGTCCAAGAATACAAGGTGATCTTTGATCTTTCGGCACTTTCCTAGATCGCAACCAAGCACCGCTCCTTCCAGCCCTTTAGAGGGAGGGGCGGGCTCCTCCTCCCTCCCTCTAATCGCACTTGCGCCTCCCCCTACGCTAGAGAACGCGCAGCTCCTCCCTCTTCCCTTGCTTCCCCCGAGGTTCTCTTACCCGTCGCGTCTAGAGCGCACCCTGCCTTCAAGTTCTCAGCGCGCTCCCTCTCTCGTCGTCGGCTGGGTCCCCGTACCTTTGCCGTACTGTTTGACGATCTTTCGGCTTCTACTCCTTCACGAGCCATCTTGTAAATGGATGGGAGGCAGACTCCACCCCTCCCCCTCCTTGGGGGCAGGGGTGGAGTCTAGGGGGCGGGGCTTGGTTGCGATCTAGGAAAGTTCCGATCTTTCTCCTTTGTCCATTGATGGAGTTTATTTAGATGGAACAACTGCACACGGTGATACCAGTGGCATTCCCTGGAGGGGACAAGCTCATTCTCGATTCGGAAGTTCTTCTTGTGGATAATGCCACGGGGAAACCTCTTCCCTTTGGAACACTCGGTGAGAACGAGGGGAGGAGGTGGAGGGGGATGATCTTTGATCTCTACCCTCAGGGAAGCACAAGAAGGAGCAGTTCAAGGATGCCTCGGTGTGTCTCTTCGTCTTCGATATCCTCCTCTACAATGATGATAGTCTTCTAGATAAGTGAGTGGATTGATTGGGTGAGAAGCTGGGATAGCAGACTCAGTTCTCTGGTCCGTCTCCACAAGTTGTAGACACGCTTGTACTCGACTTGTGTAGAGACTTGTATAAAAACTTATGCACTCTTAGTGGGGAAAGAGTGTTGTGTGTTTCATCACTATTTATCAACAAAAATCGATACAACGCACGCATAGCATGAAACGTAAACAACCAGAACCAGTCGAATGCAAAGAGAACCGAGCATCATGATCTCGCAAAACACTTTATGACTAGCGGAGATGAGACTGAACATGAAAGGAAATATGCCAAAGCGTCAAATCAGCAGAAAATCGGTAATAACGGAAATACTGAAATGGAAAAGAACTTCTTTTGCGCCAATACACACTTCTCGAGTCAATCGGGAACTTGGTTACAACTTGTGGGAGAGACTTGTTTACGTTAACTTGTGACGGGAGCTCAGAGACCATTTTACTTGTATAAAACTTGTGGAGACGGACCAGAGTTGTAGTACCCTCTCAATCTCTCAATCTTCCCACTCATTCACTCTTATCTCTATTAATCACAGGCCACTATTCGAAAGGAAGAAACTATTGAAGAAGCACATGACCGAAGTGAACAATCGAGTCCATTTCTCCCAGTATGAAGAAGTCAAGTGAATATTGTACCCAATGATCAATACCTACTGGGGTTACAGTATGACGATATTCAAATATCTCTTCAGACACGGAGACAATAAACACCTCAGTCGCATGATATTCAGTGCGATAGACGACGGTCTGGAGGGATTGGTCATAAAGGTCAGAATATCATTATACCGTAATCCTATCCATATGTTCCCTTCAGGACTCGAAGGGCATCTACGAGCCAGGGAAGAGACACTGGCTCAAAGTGAAGAAGGATTATCTGCAAGAGGTGTGATAGTGAATTGATGAGATACGGTAGTCAATCGATATTGAGGGAGCGATGGCAGACACGGCGGATCTCATCGTGTTGGGAGCCTATTACGGTACTGGAAGCAAGGGTGAGTGATGAGAGGAGAGGAGAGGAGAGGAGAGGAGAGGAGAGGAGAGGAGAGGAGAGGAGAGGAGAGGAGAGGAGAGGAGGGGAGAGGAGAGGAGAGGAGAGGAGAGGAGAGGAGAGGAGTGGAGGGATAGGTGATGTGCAGGTGGTCTGATGTCAGTGTTCCTGATGGGAGTGAGAGATGGAATGGGAAAGTATCTCACTGTTACCAAAGTGGGAAATGGACATACGGATGAGGAACTAGAGACTATCAACAAGCAGTTGAAGGATAAGGTGAGGAGGGATGGGGATAGGAGAGGGATCCATCCCATTCCCTTTCAGATGAAGAAGATCTATCGAGCAGCTGAGAGTGTTCCCTCGTGGTTGGATATCAAGAAGGACATTCCTGACTTCATTATCCAAGATCCCAGTCTTTCTCCAGTATGGGAGATCACTGGTATGACATGAAGTTTCTTGATCTTCTCCGCCAGCGACTTGTCCATGTTTGAGAATATACTGGAATAAGGAGTTGGTTTGGCATATTTTCGAGAGATGCTCGGCAACAACCAAGCGCTTGTTCACGTCTCCACAAGCAAAGTCTCAATCTATCAATTATTAATCGAAAATTAGTCACAATACGGGCTAAAAAAATATATATATCACGGTCAGCTACTTTAGCTTAGGCTACGAAAAGAGCGAAAATCTAGAAGAAAAACGGTCACTGTGAAGCGTACGTGGGATGCTTAACGGCTCTCTCTCTCTCTCTCTCTCTCTCTCTCTCTCTCTCTCTCTCTCTCTCTCTCTCTCTCATTTATGGGTTGGTCATTTGCAGGGGCAGAACTCTCTCGAACGGGACATCACACGGCAGATGGAATATCCATTCGGTTCCCACGAGTCACACGAATTAGGAAGGATAAGGACTACAAGACGGCCACCTCTCTCGACGAATTGAAGGTAGATCATCGAGAGATGGAATAGTGGGAAGATAGAGATGGTTTGCAGAAGTTGTACGATACATCGAAACATAAGAGTGATATCAAGGAAGATGAGGAAGAGGAGGAGATTCATCTCTATGGGAAAAAGGATGAGAAGGAAAAGGTGAAGAAGGAAACGGATGAGGAGACGAAGGAGATTGAAAAGTGGGTACTGTAAAATATATGAGAGATGAAGCGATTACTTGCAGAGATACCAGGAAGAGGAAGAAGGTTGTGGAGGAGAGTGAGGATGAAGAGTGAGTAAATAACATCTTTTAAATCAGTGCTCTTTTCATGGAACATCGTTATATATTCACTGTCGTTCATTACTAGCAATAACCACCATCTATTCAGGAAACCGCAATCTGACCCGAAGAAGAATAGAGCTGCAGATAATGGTGGAAAACCACCGTGCAAGTAAGTTACGTTTACTCGGTAATCATTATTGAATCAGTGATCATTGTCTGCAATCAGGTATGGAAAGGCATGCTATCGTAAGAATCCGGAACATCTGCGCGAATTCTTCCATCCTACTAAGTGAGCCTATGGACGTACCTTTCATATTGGCATTCCGGTTGTCTAATGCTTTAATGTCGTATTTGATAAATTACTGTCTTTTTGAAGTACCTCTCTTTTTATGCCCAATTCTTCAGTGATTCTGCGATGTCAACAGAAATACGAGGGTGAAAACTTTCATTTGTCGATACACTATATTACAGTAAGATGAATGGCGAATGTGGGCAAAAGCAAACTTTAGCAATTTTTCGAACAATCGAATACGGTCTATTTAGTCTATTTACAGATTTTGGACCAATAGTCAATTAGATTTGTTCCGAAAACGAGTACTGAAGATGTAACTATGACGGGAGTCGGAAATTAATGGATGGAATACTCGCAAGGATTAAATAAAGGTGCCAGACTGACCAGAGTACATTCAATAACTTAAGCAGAGGCCCAGTTTGAAAGGGCATCCAAATCGTCCTGTTCTTTGCTCTTGGTAGCCTTGACTGCAGTGGGCAGTTCTCGCATTGGGACATCGGGCAGGGATACGGGAGTAGGCTTCACCTGTAATCATATAATATTAAACTATCAAGGAACTTATCTGTCGTATGAATCACCCCCTGAAGTATGAGTCACACAAATCGATGAGTCGTAAGAGATACGTACGTCAAGAAGCTGTTTGTCGATCTCCTCTTGTTCGAGAGCCTCCAGTTCAGCAAGAAGTTCATCGTCATCAACTCCGGTTCCGAAGCCCATTGGATTCGAGATCGCCTCGGCTATTTCAGTTGCAACTTCTTGCTGTTCAGCGATATCCTCCATCAAATCGTGTACCTAAAAGGAGATTGGTATAATTAGAATACTCGTCATAATTATTCCATTTACGATGAATAATGTTTATTTAAAAGAAAACTCACATTATCAATATCCATATTGTTGTGAGCTGCCTTAAGGGCCTTGCTAGCGCTGCCCATCACATTCAACACCTCAGCATTCGTGCTCGCGTTTTCGAGAGACTGAATTAATACATTAGATATCAAATATAATTGGAAACAGTCAACAGATCACGGACGAACCAATTCCAGAAACCACTAACCTGTCTCTGGAATTCAAGAGTCTGGAGAACACCATCGATATGGGCAAGATTCTTCTCGTGTTGTCGCTTTCTGTTCAGTGCGTGGAGAGCCATGCGCTTGTTCTTGGTTCCATGCTTGACGGCAGTTTGCACTTCCTTAAAAGGGCAAATTAGCACGTGTTTACTGTAACTGGTTTGTTGTCTAGTAACCAAAACCATCCCTACCACCAATCCGAGGGCGTAGCTCTCCGTACGTAGATAGTAAATAGACCATTTTGATTCAGTTAACGTTAAAGGAGCTGTAAGTTTAACGGTTTAGAAAAAAGCTTAGAACCGAACCTCTTTGATCTTAGCTTCCAAAAAAGCTTGCTTCTTCATCAGAAGCTCCTCGGTGTCGAGCAGCTTTTGGATGGATTCTTGCGTGGTCGGCGCAGCCTCCTGCTTCTTGCCGCCAAAGATCTTCCCGAACAAGCTCATGGCTCACGAAGCTAGAACGAATATTAACAAGGCGGCTGTTAACAAGGCGCGTTAACAATGTTAACAAGGCGCTAATATGTTGACAAGGCGCGAGAGTACCGTCTTCTATTGAGAAACAACAATCGATAAACTGACGAATGAACAACGACTGGGAAAGATATAGATAGAACGCGATATTAACCACTCGTGAGTCACTCGCTCGTTCTGCTCGCCCGCGCTCTCTCCTTTTTTCTAACTCTCTCGGCTGCATAGAAAGAGGGGCCTTAAGCGCATCCCGAGTATGCTACTTTTTTGGAAGTCTTCTAGATTTTCTAGATAGGTTTTCGCTTGTATTTTTATTAAATAATAAACTGTTGTTTATAACCGTATAGCTTATAGTCAATGAAGTTGTTATCAGAGCTGAGTGTGATTGTTGGCTGCGACCAAAGCTAGGGCCTGCTACACAGCGAAAGTAGCAGACCGTGATATTTCCTTTTTTTAGCCCGTATTGTGACTAATTTTTGGTTAATAATTGATAGATTGAGACTTTGCTTGTGGAGACGTGAACAAGCGCTTGGTTGTTGTCGAGCATCTCTCGAAAATATGTCAAACCAACTCCTTATTCCAGTATATTCTCAAACATGGACAAGTCGCTGGCGGAGAAGATCAAGAAACTTCAGGCTAATGCTGAAGCCGTGAGAGTCGGAGGCAAGGTGCGTATTGCTCTCTGTAATTGCTGCTTATGTTTAATCGGGACAATAAGTTGAGCAAACCATTCTGAAAACTGGTTGGTTGAAATAATCTTATTCCAGGGAACCGCTAGAAGGAAGAAGAAGGTCATTCATAAGTCGGCTGCTACTGATGACAAGAAAGTCCAGAGCAGCTTGAAGAAGCTCTCTGTCACCAACATCCCCGGAATCGAGGAGGTCAACATGATCAAGGAGGACGGAACTGTCATTCACTTCAACAACCCCAAGGTGCAGGCGTCCGTGCCCGCTAACACGTTCTCGATCACTGGTGGAGGAGAAATCAAGCGTTAGTTATATCGATTGCTTAGTCAAGTAAATCGACATGAGTCTATTTGATTTTGTTTAGAGATCACTGAGATGCTACCCGGAATCCTGAACCAGCTTGGCCCCGAGTCTCTCACTCACCTTAAGAAACTCGCCAACGTTACATCCCTCGGCGGAAAGTTTGACGAAGAAATTCCCGGTTAGTTTGTTTACTGTTTCGTAGCTCGACCGGGTAATTATTTGATTGGGCGCTGATGGGAGCTGATTTTCCCCTATATTCTGAGTAATAGTTGGATATCAATAGATCGATCAAATGGATTTTGAGACCTCGTTGGAGACTTCGAGGAGGCGTCGAAGCATGAGCACTGCGACGGACATCACCATCACCACCACGATGAGAACAATGCCTAAATAGTTTGAATTGTTTCGTTCCATACTCGGTGGTAGCTCTTTCCAACATAGATCTTTCCCGAATGATATTCTCGATCCTACTACTGCGGTACGTGTCTCTTTTAAGTCGTTGCTAACTGAAGAAATTACAGTTTGTTGCTTCCAATTGCATTGTTTTTTGTTTGTTTGATGAACACTCTTGTTTACCTTAGAGTTACAACTGATGTTTTTTTCGGCTAACGATCTCCACTGGTTGTCGTTGATAAAAAATGTATATTCCAACTACTCGTGTTTTGTTTGCTCGTTAAACGTCATACTCGTTTGATTATCTCATTTTCATAAGAGATTTAGAATCTATACCGAATATACAGGGTTACCTCAGCCACCTTGGAGGCAATGGACGTCGCGGAGAGAATTAAGAAGCTCCAGGCTAACGCTGAGACTATTCGTATCGGCGGAAAGGTTCGTGGAACCTTTTTTATTCCATACTTTCGATTACCCAATATGCGCTTACGTTAATTATAAAATTGTTATGTTATTCACCATGCCGTACGTTGAGAAACGTTTTTCTAGTACGTATGAGATGATTAAGACTATCCCATGTAGGCTCAAGCTTGGGCATAGGATGCTTAGGGTTGTATTATCCTCACATAAGGCTGGTCCCGCGTTCGATAGTAGTGCCAGATTACTGAACCGAGTATTTTTACTTAGATTTTTTTGACAAAAACTTTTCTACCGGGAACTGCTAGAAAAATGCTTAAAAGTGTGGGTTGATTTTGTGAAATTTCAGAAATTTAGTGAAAATTTGCCTATTTTTCCCAATTTGGTCAAAATTTGTGGGTTGACTGCGTCGGTTCCGACCTACTTTTCGACCCCTGAGAGGTGAAATGGAAAATGTGAAAACCCGCGGGAAATTTCCGTTCAACCTGATAATATTCAATTTTATTTTTTAAAGAAAATAATTTGTATTTACAGGGAACCGCTAGAAGACCTGGCATGACCTAGACTGTCATACCTAGACTAGGTAGACCTGTCATGACCTAGACCGTGACCTGTCATACCTAGACCTGTCATTTTTTTTACAGGGAACGGCTAGAAGGAAGAAGAAGGTCATTCATAAGTCGGCTGCTACTGATGACAAGAAGCTGCAGAGCAGTTTGAAGAAGCTCTCAACTACCAACATCCCCGGAATCGAAGAGGTTAACATTTAGATCACGTTTCACTCTTTATTTGGACCGATCGCTTTTTTCACATTCATGTTGAACTCTTTCTTGCAAATAATGTCCTGATATATTCTCAGGTCAACATGATCAAGGAGGACGGAACTGTCATCCACTTCAACAACCCCAAGGTGCAGGCATCCGTGCCCGCTAACACCTTCTCGATCGCTGGAACTGCCGAGACTAAGCGTTCGTATTCTTTCGTATTAAAAACATGCGCTGGTTCTTATTTTTTTCGTATGTACTGTGAGAACATAAAGCAAAATGGTGAAGGAAACCGCAGAAAAAAGTAGTAACAATATGCTGAACGAAAAAAAAACATTTTCAATTTAATATTTTTCGTTCCTAATATTACTACTATTTCTATACACCATTTTGCTACGCTTTCTGTTCTCACAGTATTTCATAATGAGAATGAAGATGCTTTGAAAATATTGATTGTGTATTTACAGAGATCACTGAGATGCTTCCCGGAATCCTCAACCAGCTTGGTTCCGAGTCTCTCACTCACCTCAAGAAGCTTGCCAACAATGTTACTACGCAGTTCAAGGCCTCCGAGGATGATGATATTCCTGGTGAGAACATTCTATAAATATATTCATCACCTCGGAAATTAATGTGAAGGTTCGTAGATTGCTTGCAATATCAATGAACTTATATAAAATGACTGAAATATTTTTAGATCTCGTTGGTGACTTCGATGAAGCTTCGAAGGACGAGGAGAAGAAGGCGTAAGCACTTTTCCCCTCTCCCTCCCTGATGCACTCCACGACGATCCTCATCCCCCTTACTGTTATCTTCTTGTTCTAATTTTCCCGGCGTAGTCACTTGAGTAGTGATGCTATACACCCCAGGCACCCCACTCGTTCTCAGACATCGCACAGTTTGTTGATCTTGTTCTTTTCATCGTCGTTAACGATAAAAAAGATAATTTTAATCCAGCCAGTTATCCGGGAATGCGATACCTACACGTAATGACGTACATACTAATACATTTATGATCGGAATTTTTTTCATCAAACTTGTTTAGATGGCTAATATGTCACTGACAAATTCTATTATTAATCCACAGAATCAAGAGCAGTTGATATCTCTGAAAGGTTGGATTTCAATATTTTGCTATGGCCTTAAATTATAGGGGAAGAGTTGTGGGAATGGTAGAAAGATTTACCACTTCGCTCGGGGGAGGTGATTCGCAATGTCAACTTCCAGCAGTTTTCAAGAAATATGTGCATTTTTTTGTCTCAGTGTTGAGAATAATACGTATATTGAAGTGATGCGTCTCTCTCGTGGTCGATTAGCTCCTTCATCTTCCCCCTCACTCGATCATCTCGATGTAATGAGTCTATCGATTGAGAAAAGTTTCCAATTCGATCTCAATCATCATATACCACTCTCTGAATACCTTCTCGCTCCTATGCAATTCGAGTGAGTGGATAGATCAATTGACCCTACTTTAATGACTTATAATAATAATTTATCTACGCACTTGGCGCAATAGGAAAATTAATATAATAATGTTATGAATTGAGGAGATAATTAGTGCTGTGATTGGGAGAGGTCTTTAATGAGGAGGTGGTTTTCTAAACGACTTTAAAATACCCTTAAGGAATATCTTTCTCGGAGAGACCTTCTCATTCCTTGTTAATTGTATCAATGAGAGTGAAGAGAGAGTCAAGGAGGTTGCAGTTAAAGTAGAATTACAAACTAGCAGTGAGTTGGTCCTTTGTTTTTATTATTCAGTGTGCCTCGAGAAGATACATCTAGCCCAATGTAGATATTTTCAGGTCAGAGGATTCAGCTCAACTGTGGACTCAATGTGAGGGTGGGGGGAGGGGGAGGGGTGTATTTAGGATGCGAACTCTGCTATACTTTATTTAGTCTGCCTTTAAAAAATCATATTCTCTTTCAGATTCCTATTCTGGAATCTCAGTCATCCAAAGCAGATGTGATCTCCCATGAAGTGAAGGAAGCAGGACAGCACATGTGAACAGCCTTTTTATGCATCGTTCGCACTATTTTGATTATAATATCCAAGAGTTGAAACAAATAACGTTTTCAATATTACGGGTAATATGAAAGGAAAGTAAAAGAGGATGGATTTCATTCAGTCTCGTATGCTCAGTGACCTACCAGACTGAGAAAGGAGAGAATCTATTCATGAGGAAGTTCTTCAAATTCCCCGTCAACAAACCAATGGATGTCAAGACCAAATTGTATAATGGAGAGGAGAATGCGGTGAGTTGAGACAGTATGGAGGGAGTATTCTATATCTACCATGAGATTGAGGGAAAACATTTATTTTCATTCATTTCACTCTGATATCCTTATCACAGAGTTAACTATAGTATGTTTCATATTTCGTATGCATAAGGAATATTAATTGTTATTTGAAAGATACTTTTTTGTCAGGGATTCGACGTGTTTCTGGAGGCTCAGATTGAGAATATTAGTGGAATGGAGATGAGACTAGAGAGGGTTTGGATGGACTCGGCCCCTTCTTACTCGTCTGTCCCTCTACAACCACAGCCATTGCCAGTCACTCTAGCCAATAGAGAAGTATTACAAGTGAGGAAGAGAGAGAGAGAGATGGAGATGGAGTTGATGAAGAAAGATGCAGGTTGTATTCGGTCTGAGTTCAAAGATTGGAGCTGCAGTGGGGGAAATGACTAAGATTGGAAGATTGGATATGGAATGGAAGACGAGAATGGGAGAGAGAGGAAGATTACAGACAAGTCATTTAGAGAGAATTGTACCTGGAAGGGGAGATCTCACTCTAAAGGTGAGAGAGACACACACAATAAGAGTGATGGCATCTAACCGGGTTCTTCATTTTGAGATTGACAGTGTCCCATCCTCAGTCGAATCACAGAAGATCTTCCCCCTTCAATGCACTCTCCACAATTGCTGGTCTGTATTTATTCATTATCTAGAAGTACTAATATAGTTGGCCGTGGTTTTTACCAGTGAGAGGGTGATAATGTCCATTATATAGGGTGTATGAATGAGTTTGAGTAGTGTGGGTGTGGTTGTCCCATCATTCTATTTTTCTTCCTCTTTGAGTGATCATTCTCTGGATCTCCGTCTTCAATTCGATCCCTTTGTCTCTCCTTCTCTCGTGTTCTGTTCTCCCTCTGGTATTGCCCTTGGACAGATTCCCCCCAAGGGAACTTCCACCTTCACTCTACACATTCTACCCGTCAATCTCGCATTCCAGGTATTATTTTTGATATCCAAACGTATTAATCCTCATTCCAGGCGATTTCTGGTATTCGAGTGTTAGATTCTTTCTCCAAGCGAGTTTACGAATTCGATGATATAGCTCAGATCTTCGTTTATTGATTAAATCACCATCCCCTCGGCTGGGTTGTATAGGAGTTACTTGAAATATAGAAGGTTTTAGTCATATTTCTTTTTCTATCCCATTCCTTCCTCCAGATCTTCGATGGAATTATCTTTCCGGTGCCCCTTTCACTTTTGAACTGTCCATTGTCTGTTAGACGGCTACTTAATTTATTTAGTAATGTACAGACAGAATAGGCGATTATTATGGATGATTATCATGTGAATAATGTATTGGATCCACGCGTTTATACACAGACAATTCACTAGGGGTGGAAATCCCTGAAATGGATGAGAGAAGGAGTAGATCAGAGGAAGGATCCAATCAATATCTACCCGATGACAGACGGGAGGCCATATCGTGCCAGAAGCAACTGAAAATTATCGATTGATGGGGCGGGGGGGAGACTACCGTACCTCTTCATGTTCTCGAATCGATCGTAGCATCCGATGTAACTCATATCGAGCATCGTTACGTTGCCTGGTCGTTGATCACAGAAGGTTAAGCATCTATAGAGGGAGAAGTACGGTAGATGGAAGGGAGGGGGAGGGGGGTCGTACTTGGATCCAGAGATGGTATTGGCCACTCCATTCCTTGCACAGCACTCTCTATGGTCTCTTCCCTGAGCAGCACAGAACTGAATCTCAGCCGAGGCTTGGAGAGGACACGCGTCTTGTTTGAAGTACATACGAGTCAACTGAAGGGAGAGATCAAAGATCAATCGAGAGAGGGAGGGAGAATCACTCACTGAGTCCTTAGTGTACGTATTGAAGGTGCACTTATGGAGACAGGCATCGGGAAGTCCTCGTGACTCACAGCATGCCATGAAGGCTGCATTCGGGTCCTGCCACGATTAGAGAGGATTACGGTAGAAGGAGGAAGAGGGGGGGGGGGTGGGGCCAAGGACGAAGTTCTCATTTAAGGATATAGAGGGAAACTAGTTGGAGGGAGAGTAGAGTAATCTATAATCCGATGGTAGAGAGGGCAGATTATGACACAGGAATGCCAGAGGGAAGGGAATCTAGACTATTCACACTGTGCCAGAGGGAATGAGAGATGTGAGATAAAGAGGAAGTGGAGTATTGATGGGAGTATGAGTATGTGATTGTCTCTCACCGATGGAAGTGGGGGTCTCTCATCTGGTACTGATGACTGCATGAATCGATCTGCCCCGAAGAGAGAAACACGAGATTGAGAAGGAGAAGAGGGAGAAGATTGGAGAGTCACAGCTGAATGGGCACGAGCACGACGCACTTGATAGCATCCATAGGCTCCTGAGGCAAAGAAGGAAGGGTTCGGTAGGAACACCACATGAGAACTAACCACATGAATAACCAGCTCCGCATCCTCCACCCATTCCTCCCAGACCTCCCAATCCTGAAGGGAATACGGATGGGTACGGCAGGAACACGGTAAGCTAACTAACCGCAAGATGGAGCCATGACGGGGGGTATCATTCCACATCCCCCGGGCGATGGAAGGCCTGGAAGACCACCGAGACCACCACAGATACCAGAGGCAACACACTGAAAAATATCATTGTGGAATACGGTAGATAGGGTCTGATGAAGAGTTACTTACAGCGAAGGTTACTGTAGGAGCAGCCAGAAGGATGAGAAGGGAATTCATGGTGGGATGATAGTATCAATGGGAGGAGAGACTTTATAGGGATTGTGAGAGAGCCGGTCTAGAAAGGGGAGGGATGAGTCCCCCACGGCATGTGAACACTCTGACTGTGAGAAGGAGCGATTAGCGATTAGAGAAAATGATACATTGTAAATGAGAAGGAGGTCAGAGGGAAGCGGCAGTCTAATCTCCCACTTGAACCACAAAAGAAGTGGAACTATCTGCATCTTAGACTCACATTGAGACTTGAACAGGAAGCCTTGCAAGAAATGCTCAAACTACTAACAAGTCGAAATTGTATTTTTTTCAATATCATTTGTGTAAATTTTTTTATCGATAGTCAGATGAACGCGTTATGTAATATCTCGTAATCGGGGATGGTTATTCCTCTTTCTTCTCGTTCGAGTGAAAATGCCTCCTTTCACTGCTGAACTATATATCTATATCTACCATCGTCCAACAGTGACAGGGTTACATTACCAGTACTCGACATCAGTATCGTACTTAGAATGATTGAACTAAAAGGTGATGATACATCGACCGGTTGGTTCTTCCAGTGGACGAATGCCTCTGTAAGGGATACTTTCACGCCTCATTGCTCTTTCCCAAGTCTGTTTGCCCTTCCCTACGTTTGTGCCAAGATCACAAGGATTAATTTATTTGTGACATTTGAAAGTGTTTATATCAAGTGAAATAACTAATTCGAATAAAACTATATTCCGCAATTATTTTTAAAATGCAGACACGGCAACCGGAGCGCCGACATAGGAAGAAAGAAAATGTCCAGAGCTACAAACTACAAAAATAGACAAGCACCGTTGCCTGAATCACGATCGTGCGGTTCAAAATGCCTGATTTTAACGTTCTGGAACGACGAATCGCAAAGTGAGCTTGGCGTTCAGGGTAATATTACTGGTACTCAGGCAGTTGCACCGCATGATCGTGATTCAGGATCAACTTTCTACTATACGATTTTACATTCCCGGGCGAGTATGCCTGATTTCCCCTGATGTTTTCGGACGTTTTATTTTTCCTTATGTCGGCGGCCCGGTTGCCGTGTGCAGATGCTGTTTGTGCGAATAGTGCGCGTCATGAATTGATTGACCCACGGCGGATCCTAGGCTCCCATCCGCTCGAGCTCGAGCATCTCATCTTCTAGCTTCTTTCTTGATTGTTTAAGGTCTATTAGCTAATGTGCTTCATACTTCCCATTTACAGAGGGTAGTAAGCCTGGCCGATCGAGTACCATGCGATTGATCGGTCTTACCAGCCTTATTCTCTTATCTTGTCTGGTCTATGCCAGCCTTCCTCCCGATCCTTACACAGTGCTTGGACTGAAGAAGGGAGCTAACATCAAAGATGTAAAGAAAGCATACAAGAGTCTTGTCAGGGAATGGTCAGTTCATCTAGCGTTTTTTTGTATTGATATAACGTTTGAAAAGTTTTAATATTTATCAACCTACATTATCTGATAGCTTACTGTGTTTTGTAAGGCATCCGGATAAAAACGATTCTCCTCAAGCTGCGGAAAGATTTATGGAGATCAGCAAGGCTTACGAACTGCTTAATGATCCTCTGAAGAAGGAACGGTCAGTTTAATAAAGGGCTATTCCCCGCATTTGATCGCTGCATTTCATTGTACCACGGTGAAACTAGTCAACATGCATATACCCTTATTTTTTCCCAGTAGAACTCGGGTTTCCAAATCTTATCTCATTGTAGAATCTTGAGTAATATTTGAAATTATCTTTGTAGTTACGACAAATTCGGCACAGTAGACGATGAACCTCGCGGGGGAGGAGGAAACCCATTCGGTTTCGATCCATTCGTATGTTTATACTTTGGTTATCTTTTTTGTAGATGGTTATCCTTTTTTATCTGTAGTTTTTTTCCCTTATCAATCAATCACTCAATCATTTATCATGCAAAACGGTAATAGAGTGCAATTAGTTAATGTTGATATATAACATCCATTTTCCAGTTCGGAGGTTTCGGATTCGGAGGATTCGATAATGGGAACTCGTTTTTCGCCAAGCATCGAGTTGGAATTAGACACTACACAAACACTATTCTCGAAAAGAGTCACTCACAGGTCTGTGGGTTCATTGTTATTAGGAGAAATAGCATTAATTAATTTCAGCCATTTATTATCTTCGCATACTCTGGATATTGCCGTACGTGTTTCGCTATGGAATCAATCTGGCAGTCTGTTGTGGAGGATCTAGAACCACTAGGTATGCTTTTCAGTCCTTACCATATACGTTCATACTTCTCCTTGTTTATGCAGTATCCCTCCAGGTTACGGTATCGCGACGGTGAACGCGATGACAGACAGTAATCTATTGGAGAGAATGCGAGTATCTCGACTCCCCACCATTCTCGTCCTTCTCGAGGGAAGAACTGTCCATTATAGATCATCGCCCCAATACACAACTGCCAAGTGAGTGGGAGGGGATACGGTAGGGGTATCGAGGACTGAATCGAGTGTATGCTGGTGATGAGAGGGAATTCCTTGCAGATCTCTCCGATTGTTCGCTCGTGATGTTATTCCCGACTCGTATATTATCAAGATATCCACTCATGACAAACTGAAGAGATTCCTCGATCAGGCTAAGAGCACAAATAAGGTCAGTTATGAAAGTGAATGGATGGAACGGAAAAATCACTGGCAATTTGCCAAGTGTGTTTATTTATTATCGTATTTATTTAATTATTATTTAATAAAGATAAATGACGGGATTAGCGCGAAATTGTGAGCCGGAGACGCTATCAACATACATGGCAAATCTCTGCGATTTTCCCGTTCCGCGCGTTAATTTTGCAATTTCTACTTTACCGGGAAATAGGGCACACCACTTTCCTACGATTTCTGTTCTCACAATAAATACATTATTGTCTTTTTGCAAACGTTGTGTCTCGTTGTATCGATGATTTTCCAGGTTTCAGTTGTAATCCTGGGTTCGGCTCCTGAACCCCGATTGAGATATCTCCTATCTGCAATGAGAAGGAGTGACACTGCTCGATTCACTTATGTCCATCTAGGAGATACCACCCATGAAGTGAGGAGAGATAAGTGATCAGATGACGTCTGAAAAGTGTAATGTGTCTGGTTTATCAGGACATGTTAAATAACTGCTTCTGCTTTTTCTTCTTTCTTTATACCAATTGATCTAAAATTGAGATGGATGAGATGAAGGAAGCGATGTCAATCAAATGTACTCAGTGTGAGAATGTACTCGTATTCAACGAATTCCCCGAAGTGAGAGAATATCCCATTTGAACCTTCTCTTCTCATTGTCAGCTCATATACCCCTCCCCTTCTTGACTCATTATCATACTCCTACCACTTTGAGAATGGACCAATTGGTCGTCTATCGATGAGCAAGGCATCCGATCTCTCCAAGAACACACTTAATAGTCTCCTCGATCAACATCGATTCCTCCTTCTGCCAAGAGTCAGTCAAATCTTCCCTATCCCACAATATACTCTTTCCAAATTATATAACATGCTAGTTAATAATTGTGTGCTCTTTCTTTTCCCCACTTTTCTCTTCCCTCTCTCCATCGCTCCTTCCTTCTTTCTCCAGATCTCATCTCCATCATATCTTGATGCTCTCTGTCCACTTTCTTCTCGTTCATCTCGAGTCCTTTGTGTATGGCTAGTGGCAACTTCCTCTTCTGATTCTTGCATTGATTCGTTCCGATCATTCATGGTCAGAAAGGGCAAAGAGATATCCGCCAAAAACGTAAGCTGTCTACTTCATTCTTGATTCAGTCGGCTATGTGATTAGAGAGTCAATTGTCCTTTCAGATGAGAGTATCGTATATTTCCGCCACTACTCAGTCTGACTTCCTTCGTCCATTCATGGACTCACGATCGAGTGAAGTGGAGGTCAGTCGACTACGATTTTCAATAAAACTATCGCGTGGATGTGCATCTTCATATTTAATAATTGCAGAATTCATCTCGAGATATAGTGATGGTTTGGAGGAGTGAATCTCAGAGGGGAAGATTCTCGTGGTTCGAAGGTTTGTCACGCACCCCATATCTCTATATTCTACTTCATACAAGCATAATGATTTAACAGGTGCATGGAACACTGATAAACCATTGGAATCTGGCGAGATTCTAATGAAGAAAATGGAAGGAGTAGTGGAGGGAAGAATTAAGCTGGAGAAGGGAATCGTATTCGGAAACATGGTCAGTAATGTTACACAATATCTGTTTCATCTCAATCAATTCCTCTCGACGAAACAATTGTGTGAATATGAGTAGGCGTTCCTCCTTGCAGAATGATGAGTACGTGCCTTCTCTCTTTTCTCGAATCTCAAAGAGAATCGTTAGATTCATTGAACATGCTTGGTTCGAATTGAGTAAGGTCAGTCATCCATTCTATACATGATTCTACAATACTGAAATCCTACATATTATTATAGACTCTCATTATGGTGATTATTCCTCCTTCCCTCATTCAATCCTAATCACTTCAGGAGGAAGTCTATCCCGTTATCTCTGCTGTTTTCGCTTTTCTGCTTATCATGGTGAGAGTATTGGAGAGATTTGGTGTTGTTGATTATCCGAATACTCAATAGTGGTGATACTGAATAGGAATAAGATGATATATTGTAGATGATTGGATATGGTGCATCTGCTGCAATGAGGGCTGAGAAGGGAGGAGGGCATCGTCCTTGTCCCCCATTCAATGGAAGGAGAACTCCCTCCACTGATAGTGCATGGCATCCTGAAGATCCCAAGATGAATAGAGAAGAAGGAGAAGGAGAAGAGGGAGAGAATCTCACTCAGATGGAAACTGCTGAGATGGTACAGAGGAGAAGGCTCAAGAGGTAGTCATTTTGAAAGAGGGAGGGAGGGGGGGGGGGAGAGGATGGTGTCATTGCAGGGCGCACTCTGTCATGTCTCCCCATCTACACGAATTGAGAGCAGAGAGCTACTTTGGAATGATCCGACTGCTCAAGCCAGGATGCAGGTTAGTCAGCACAAAAAATGGGCCATTCGGACTTTGTTTAACATTGCAAATAGTCTCGAATTGCAGATCCATTGTGATACTAGTGGACGCAGAACACAAAGAGACATTGCTGGAGCATTTCGCCCTCTGTATCTACCCACTCAGAAAGTTTGTGAATTCATATCATATCACCATTTATTCGGAAAAATGAGGATATTCGAGATTGAAATGATTAGTGGAAGAGAGATATTGCAGCAACAAGACGTTCTCGTTTGGATATGTGATGGTGGAGAAGAATCTTGCCTTCTTCCGTAAACTGCTTGAACACACTCTACCTGCCAGTGAGGACAAAGGACCTCCCAGCATGTATGAACGACTCAAGGTACCATCTCATTCATGCTCAGTGAGTCATATTGTGTGCAGGGTATCAATCCGAAACAGACAGTGGGTACTGTACTAGTGATGTGTGGATGGAAACTCTACTTCTGTATCTACCACCCCATGCACATAGCCAGTGGAAAGAAGAACTTCCTCGGGTAATCTCATCTTATTTATTTGTTTATAAAATATATTCGAATAAAGAAGAGGATTGTGATAAGCAAAATGAGTTGTTTTTCAATGATTAATTTGTAGATTCGATGACGATGGAGAGACAGAAGATGAATTGAGTGATGAGAGTGGAGATGATGTGGAGAGGGAAGGAAAGACAACCGTCAGTATTTATCCCATATTCATTCATTTGTTAAAGTATCTCCACACCAAAAGTTTGACCCCCTCATGTTATATTTTCTGCCGATGCTATGCAACGGCACAATCATTTTATCGAAGAAAAAATGACCACAAATAACATTGGAGCACGTGGCGAGCGTTTGAAGTATAATTATCGACGTGATTGAACATACCGTAATCCTTGATAGTCCCACGCGGATTCAGTCATATCGTAGTTAGATCCATCCCAAGGAAGATCAAATCCATTCCAAGTCAATTTCGAGGTAGATCAAAAATCCAGTCCCAGGTATATCACTAAAACTATGACGGGATCCGCGTGGGACCATCAAGAGGTACTGTATGTTCAATCACGTCGATATCTTGCGCGGGAGCTTAAACGAAATGCATGTGTGAGAGGTACTTTTAAGATTGATATATATAAATTTTCCATTGTCAGGTAATAGATTTTCGAAAAGTTTTCATCTCTTACTTCGTCAAATAAGAATAGAAAGTTGAATATGGTTTTAAAAAAACAGTAACCTCTTATTAAGTCTCGTCGTCACTTCCGTCCCTCTGTGTCGAATGTCCTCAATGGATTCCCCAATTGGTTGGATCGACTACTCGAGGGTTCCATAAGGCGATATTACATTCCCGAATGGCCTGACAATCTCCACTAGACATCTCATCTCGCTCCCCCCCCCCCCCCTCACTCTCTCATCCTCTCTCCATTCCCCTCTCCTCCCCAAATGGCAAACTGAATCCTGAATCCACTCTAGTTCCCATGACTACAGCCCTCTTCCCTTCTTCTCCTCTTCCCCGCTTCTCCTCTTCCTCTTTTCCCTATCTTCATGCATACGCATTTAAATGCCTTGGTGGTGCCCCGTCTCTCCTATTTGTACCTCCCTCATCTGAAACTCGATACTAACCTCTCGTGTCCTCTTTCCCATGTATATTTGTTGGCTCGCACATCTCGATCATTTGGTCATAAAACGTGATCACAATTCTCTCTAGTCCATCTCTTTCTCGCCAGTGCTATATTCTGTTAATTCCTTTCATAATCTGTGTAATAATAGGGGCAACTTGCCAATCTACAAAAAAACTACCATAATAATAAAAATGTTCTCAGAGAATTATTGATAAATACCTATTTTTCTTTCTTTTCTATTAGTATTCTTCGCAAGTGAGAGCAGTCGTGACTGCATATTAATATCTGAAGATGGATGATTATGGGAATCATCTTTGAACTTTGAGAGATGGGAGGGCCGAAGGTGGTTAAGACAACTCTGAATGCGGGGAGAGGAAAGATGCCAGATTACTCGGATGGAACCAAATCAATCTTCCATTACGAGGTGAGGGAATTCTTATTTAGTGGAAGGAATGAGAGAGTCTCAGGTTTGGAAACCGAATGAGTGGAAGGAGGGAATGCCCCAGAATAGGTGAGTGATATACATCAAACATTCCAATCCATCCTTAATTAGTCACCGCAGTATCCGCGTTACCTTCAGCAGCCTAAGGTTCTATGCGCTGCGCTACAGTACCACGCGACGCGTTTTTGAATGCTTATTTTTCGAAATAGCTTAAATATAATTTCGTGAGTGTTTTCAGATTCCTCAGCGTGCCCGATTTACTGAAAGCACTCTAGATTTTAAACAAAAACTTCAAAACAATCAACAAAGACAGTTCAAGAACCGTTCAAGCTGGGTCAGCTTTGTGAAAAATTTTTTAACGGGATTCTTAAAGGGAGCAAATGCGGAGCTCGTATTCCACCTCATGACTTGTTTTTATGCTTAGAAAATAGATAACGATCTGGAACCACCGCATTCGCCAAGACATTGGAGAAATCGATAAGATTTAGTGCGTGAGAGGTCATTTTGTGAGCCTCCCTCTAGTGAAGGCTACAGTAAGAAATCATAGCTTCATTTTTCGGAAACGCGTTCGCCAGATTCTTGACGCGATTTCCCTGAAAATTTCAGTTTCCGATTCACCAAAACGAAGGTAGCGTTTTCTTCGTTTTGTAACCAGCGTGTTAGTCGTACTAATGTGCCCTCAGGGATGAGTTCACCTACATCGATTCATCTCGTCGTGATTGGCCTCATGGATATGGTGCCCCCATGGAAATTGTATTCGGAAAGAAGTTCGCCCTCGTCGTATTCGAGAATTGTCTGAGGAGTATGCATGAGGGAGAGGTGAAAGAGGAAGATATACCATAGGTAGATCACGAGGGACTTTACCGTATCCATTTCAGAGGAGTCAATTCGACGTGGATGCGAGTGAGCTCTACTCTTTCCCCATGACTGCCAAGAAATTGAGAGATATCGCCAAGTGAGTTTATATTGTCCAATAAATACTCCATCTGCCACTTTTTCTCTTTTCTTTCACAATCAGAGTAATTTGTGTGTGTTGAGAGGTCGACAGGCGGATCCTCATCACCACCACGAATATCACCACGAGTCACACATGTGTGCAGCTGCCTTGGCTGGAGGGTACGGTATCACACTCCATTGATCCATCGTGAACTGAGGCTTGTTTGCAGTACAGGATATGCCGAATTAGACGATCTACTCAAGAATCCTGCCCCTCTGAGGATAATCTTCGAAGTAATTCGAGTGAGTGATTAACATACTATCTCACGTGAGGAGAGTGATCTTTGATCTCCGAGGAGATATTCTGATTATGTAGGTGATCCCCCCTGGTTCATATGAGGCTGAGAGTTGGCAATTGAATGCTGATGAGAAGTTGAAGAGTGTGGAGGAATATCGATTGGCTGGCAATGAATTGTTCAAGTGAGGATTATAGTGGTATTGAGGATGATTGAAGTGATTGAGGGAAGGGAAATTGATGGAGGCCGTAGATAAATATAGAGAGGCACTCGGCAGATTAGAGACTCTTCTGTTGAGAGAGAAACCTGGAGATGAAGAATGGGAGACACTCGATAGTAAGGTATGTACCTCAAAGAAGAAGGAGTTAATTTATGATCATTGCATTTTAGAATATCGCTCTCTATCTGAATTTATCACAATGCTATCTCAAAGTGGGAGATATGTGGGAAGCAGAACAGACTGCTACTGAGGTACGGTAGTATCTCCATTGATTCGGTAGTCATTGATTACTGTACTCACAGGTTATCGATCGAGACGATAATAATGAGAAGGCACTTTATAGAAGAGCCAAAGCGAGAATTGCGAGATGGAAATTGGATGAGGTAAGAGTTATCTCCCACCCCCCCCCCCCCCCCCCCCCCCACTGGTCCCATCCTTTCTGGTGATAAGACACTTCGACAAAGAAATTTCGAAATAGGACATTTCGCAAAACTCCGCGTAGCGCGCACATCACTTTGGAATCCATTTTCTCCTTAAAAATACAAGAAATATGTATGAACATTTTTTGTTTCGAAACGTCACTTCTCGAAATGTCCTATTTCGAATTTTCCTTGTCGACGTGTCTTATAACCTCCTTTCTCATGTGATCTTTGAACTCCCCAGGCCGAAGAGGATTTGTCTAAACTACTAGAAGTGTCTCCCTCAATGGCAGAGATGATCGAAAATGAGAGGAAAGTGATAGTGGAAAAGAGAAAGGAAAAGGAGAAAAAGCAGAAGAATACGGCCAAGAATATGATGAAGGCACTCGGTAGTTGAGGAGTACTCACTCATTGTATTTTTATACATATACTGTATCATTCTATTCATATTGTATATACTAGTCTAGTCAAACAACCTATTTGCCTTATAAACTATATATTTGACTCAGCTGTTGATAACATCTCGAGTTGATACTTCTCTACACATATTTATTCTCGAAATCACTTGCAAAGGAGGAAACAAATACTTGAGGGGGTGACAAAACAGCAACGGAGCACAGTTCGGCTGGGAGTTGACATGGTTCAATGAAACGACTATCATTGTTATCTGCATGACTACCGTAACCAGAACCATATTCAGTTCCGTGGGTCAGAAATTTTCCAATAATTCCCTTATTGGTCTTAAATGATTCTACCGACTGTAGGTTATCATAGGCCCGATATCATAATTGTGAGACCAATAGGGGAATTATTGGAAAATTTCTGACCCAAGAAACTAAATCTGACCCACGGAACTGAATATGGTTCTGGGTCACGGTAGTCATGCAGATATCAATGAGACAACTTTCATTGAACCATGCCAATTCCCAACCGAACTTTGCTCCGTTGCTGTTTCGTCCGTTGCTGTTTTGACACCCCACCCCCAAATACTTGAGATATGCGAGCATTAATAGTGGCAGCTAGTCTTGTTATCGCCCTTCGGAGTGCTCCCATAACGAGGGACGAGGACAAAGTACGGTAGACTAAGCTAGTGAGGGTACTAAGATCAACTATCATTGCAGGTCCACATGGAAGGTCTTCCGATCGAGAAAAATGGAGAATTGAATGATAAATTTAGACAAGAAATTCTGTTAGGAGGAGACGATATGAACGAGGAAGAAACGAAGAAGGCAATCGATGAAATGCTAAAAGAGTGAGTTGAAGATATTTTCCATGGAAGAAATGAGACAAAAATTGATTGTATTATAGATGCGATAAGAACGGTGATGGTCGATTGAATGTTGATGAATTAGAGATGAGAATAAAAGAGAAGAAGACAGAACACTTGAATGAAAGTGTAAAGGAAGCGAGAGAACTGAAGGGAAAATTGGACACAAATAAGGATGGAAAGGTTGGAAAACATGGCAAGAGTATTATTAATCAAACGTAGATCTCATGGGATGAGTACTCCACGTTGTTTATTAAGAATGAGGAAATGGAGATTAATAAGTCATCGGGGGCTGTAATTGGATCAGATAGTAAGTGCATGAGGGAATGAATGGATTGCGATGCCCTCCCTTTCCTTCTAGATGCTCTTCGATTCGAGGACGAGAAATCATCGTTCAAACGAGCAGATGAAGATGACGATGGAGTTTTGGATGGTATGGATTCCATACTATGGAAGAGAGGGAGAGAGGGAGGGGAAGGGGGGGGGTCTACTCTCTATCCATTCTAGATAATGAGTTCAAAATTCTTCTCCATCCTGAAAATTCGAAGCGAATGATCCGCAAAATGGGAAGAGATGTGGTTGATTTCATGGGTGAGTCGATAATCATCACTTATTTTATCACAAAATATTTCTAAAGATAAGGATAAGGATGGATTCGTGAGTGAGAAAGAATTCGTGAATGGAATACCAGGAGAGATAGAGGAATCGATGAAGGAATTTGAGGAGAAAGAGAAGAGTGACAGGTTGGTATGAGGAGAGATTGGTGGAGCTAGATATTGATACAGGAAACGAGAGTTCATCGAGGATATCGATCGGGATAAAAACGGAATGGCGGATTTAGATGAGTTTCTAGCCTATTTGGACACTACTAATGGGGATAATGCGAGAAGAGAGGTATACCAATAGTGGAGAGATAATGAATTAATCGAGGATTGAGGCACGTCAAATTCTCTCTGACGCTGATGAAAACGATGATGGGTTTCTGTCGAGGGACGAACTATTCTCCAAACATTTCCTACTCAAGGACAGTTCCATATTCAGTGCACGTGGGAGTATGCACTATGATCTTTGATCTACCTCTCTAATATGTCCTACTTTCCATTTGTCAACTAAATATTTCCTAACATCTCATTTATCGTAGTAGTGGTGGTAGGCATCGATTCCTCATACGAGTGTCATATTTCTAATGTGATTCCAGAGTATTACGATAAACGAGTTTGTATCTATTGAAGGATTTATTACAATCGATATACTTTTCTGATCAGATCGAAAACGATTTGCCTGAGATCGAGTCCATCAGTGGCTCTTCTCACTCTTTTTACTCGACTTCTTTCTTGGTTCTTTCTCACTCTTCTTTCTATCATCATCTCCTTTGCTAGTTCTCTTCCTGAAATCGATCCATCAATCAATTCTTCTATCCAAATACCGTACCTATGACTCTTCTCCTTCGATTTATCACTATTATCCTTGGAAGATTTTCCACTCTTTCCATCCTTCTTCTCTGATCTTCCACTCTTCGTTTTATCTCTATCGTTTCCATCTTTCATCTTACTTATCGACTTACTGAAGTGAAATTGCTAAATTTTCACAATAAATTGGCAGTGTTTACTCTCTATCTCTTCTATCCTTATCAGTATGATCTTTTCTGCTTCTATCCCGATCACTCTTCTTCACATCCTTCTTACTATCATCATCTCTGAAGGCACTCTCTAAATCCCATCATATTCATCTATTCCACTCACTTCTTCCTCCTATCACTCTTCACATCGGTTACGGGAGTCTTGGTTTTAGGTGTTTGTTCTCGTAGATCTCCCTCTCCCTCTCCTTCTCCGTGATCAGCCTCAAACAATCAATCCATCACTAGATTCATCAATCAAACTACAATATTCTTTGGCGAGTGTTTCTGACTCTTCCTACTCGACGGATCGACCAAACCGTCCTTGATATTCTGTTCTCTCCTTCGAATAATCTGGATAACCACACAGATTCCGTTAAGAGCAATTACGATCGACGATTGAATCTAGATGGTAGTATTTTCCCATTGCTCATTCACAAAAAACTCATACCAAGATGAGCTGAATTGCTCTTTTATCTTCATTTTTCTCGCTGTCATTCGAAGCAAGGAAGACTATGTTGAATATCAAATCAACTAGCATGCACGAAATGCAGGCGCCAAAGAAGACCATTCCCTGCAAAGGGAATTGAAGGACTAAGACACACTCGAGTATTCTGGTGAGTACTCACAAGAATGAAGTGCTTCTTTTTGATTTTAACCATTAGAATATAGTGGATGACATGGAATACCTCTGAAAGAAGGGGATAATGGATTCTACTGTTACTACTGACCATTCAAGACGGAGAATGCGAATGCGATCTTCCTAACAGTATCATCCAAAATGAATAGATGGGGGAATATGGTACAGAATGAGACAGTCTGCAATCATCCATCATCCCATATCAGCTGTCAGAAGGCAACTATTCAACCACAATTTCCATACCGTGGCAACGATGAGTAACATCTTAATTGCCTCTCCCATTTTAGGAGGAACCACTCACCAGAATAAGATAGAGGCGAGTGAGAGTGAGTGAGACCCGATGGGAAACAAGGATTTCCACATTTAATCAATCAATATTCAAAGTGAGGGATTATATGAGTGAGTGAATTGCAGTAAACAGAATAGTCAAATCTTATAAATATATTTATAGTTACATCGGGTTATTATCAAACTGTGAAAGGGATGCACCGGGAAGGATGGTGCGTTCTGGCGATAGGTGAAGTTCACTTCTATCGTAACTTCATTTACAATGAGTGGCGAACTTCACAAATTGCCCAAATAGGAAGGTGAGACTCGTACAGAGTGGGGGATCTAGTGAATGGTTGGGGGAGACACGAGAATGAGGATGCATGTACAGAATAGATAGATACACAACTACCCTTTCGATCAATCCGTCTATCAAAGGGGAACAATAGATGGATAGAGGGAGGGAGTTGGAAGGGGATCAGAATATATTTATCAATTCAGAAGCTGCGCAACGTCCCAGATATAGACGATTCTGTTCTGACCAGCAGTCGCCAGTCTTCCGTGCATTTGTTGTAGATGGATGGAAGTGACACCCGTTCTCACTTCATGGGAGACTGCCAATGGAGTCAGACTGAATAATGAACATAGGTGCGAAAGGTGAGTGGCGGGGAGTGCCCCCCCCCCCCCTCGGGAGGGCACACCCCTTCAACGGTCGTGGTCATTGGTCCACAAATGAATTGGTAGGTCAAAACCCAGTACCACAACCAATCGATAATACAGTACGACTAGATACCGTATATCGCTACCGTAACCCTCACTTATCGCAAACTGACCTTTTTTCCGGTAATTCTTAATAATAAAAAATGATGATAGTTAGTTTTGGTCGGAGAGCTTCACCCATATTTTTATTCGAAAGACCAGACTCTGCTCTACAATCATATGACATGCGCTAAGACCGTTGTATCCCACAGTTAGGAGAGGGGAGAGAGTGGATTGTGGGGAGGAGAGTGTAAACAACTCTCCTCGCCTCAGTCGGCTCTCGCTCCCTCTTCCTTGGCAGGTGCTTTGTTTCTCTCTCTCTAGTCAGAATTTGGACTTGGTTCCAGTCGATTCACTAGTGATGTTATTTCGAGCGCTCGTCGCTCGCGAGCGGTACTTCTCATTCCGCTCGCTCGCGAGCGAAAATCGCTCGAGAGCGATTCTTCGTTTATCGCTCGCGAGCGCGCAGCGTTCGAGAGCAGAATGAGAAGGACCACTCGAGCGACACTACGAGTCACATAATCACTTTTGCATTCCTTGTTATTAGACATTGGATCCTCAAGCGAGCCCATAACAATTGGGACTGCCAAGGCTCGTTTCGAGACCTCCGAGACTGGTGAAGCTCTTAGCTCTAGTCATTTGATTTGTTGAGCAGAGTCTGGTCTTTCGAATAAAAATATGGATGAAACTCTCCGACCAAAACTAACTGAGTTATCATCATTTTTATTTTTAATTATAGAGAAAAGTCAGATTGCGATAATTCCTGCGCACCTATGATAATAGAAAACCACTCATACCACTACACATCATTCGATAATTGGTAATCCATAATTAATTCACTCTATTAATGGATATTGATAGTCAACATACTCGAATTTGGAGGGGTCATCGGCCATCTTAGTCTGGCAACTCTTGCATATCCTGACGGGTAGTTCGAATCCCATGGGAGGGAAGGTCGTACGATGAGAGCAACACGAGTTGCACACCGCATGGCCACACGTGCGACAGTGGTGCTGACGGAGGCCAACCACCTGACATAAGAGAGAGAGAGAGAGAGTCTCCTCCCGACTCCCGAGGCTCTAGGACATATTTTGAGGGTAGGAACCTGTATGGAGGGGGGGGGGGAAGTACCTTCATCTGCCACATTGCCGCAACATTCCAGAAGAAAGGAGCATTGCACTCTTGGCAGGCATCGGAAGGCTGCCAGGCTGGAGTCTCCATTCGAGGAGCATCCATATCCCAACACACCTCATATTACACCATTAGTTATGCCAAACCAATCCAAATATCACGCCTCTCACCTAATTATCAACCTGAACATGCTGACGCTTGCCACTTTTCCGCATGTTAGTTTTTGACGGTTTCGGACTCCACTTGCCTCCCCTGCAACCTCTGTGCACGGAATAGTGTCTAGTATCATTCCTGACCGAGCGGTAGCACCTCTTCGGTGCAGCCTACAAAATTCACACCAACTTTACTACCCTTCAACGTGGTCTCTGTGAAAACTTCTCTTCGTGAACTAGGGCTACTTTTCGGTGCTCGTTCGACTTGCACGATCCGTTTGTCGATAACTTTCATTAGAACACTGCTAGAACAATTCGAGAAATATCTTGAAAACTGCCACAAAAGTCACTTATATTATTGAATAATAGATCGGGTCATAAGGATTCAAATGACATGTCTGTGCTCCCATATCTCGTATAATAAGTTAAAATTCATCTCGAAAAACCGACTCACCAACTTTTGAAGTCGGTTCTAAAAGTTATTTTCCACTGTCTGTCGTCTAAAGACCGCGTCATTCTTCGCGAAGAGCCGCAAATGACTCGGCGTTAAGACTGTGTCTCTCGAAAGGACAATGGACAACTTCGTTTAGAGGCGGTTTTGAAAGTTGGTGAGCCAGTTTCTCGAGATGAAAACTAACATACTATTATCGACAAACGGATCGTGCAAGTCGAACGAGAACCGAAAAGTAGCCCTAGTTCACGAAGAAAAGTTTTCACAGAGACCACGTTGAAGGGTAGTAAAGTTGGTGTGAATTTTGTACACTATTCCGTGCACAGAGGCTCCAGGGGAGTCAAGTCCGAAACAAGTCCGAAAGAGTCCGAAACAGTCGAAAACCCAACATTCAAAAATTGCACACTGACAGATTCAGGTCGAGTATTAGGTGAGAGACGTGATATCATCATACAATTCTCTGAGATATACGTAGAATACGTGTACAAGAGTAAGAGTATATGAAGTGCATGGTGTCTGACTGGCATGCCGACGCAGGCAGGTTCGACTCCCGCCCGCAGGTGATGTTTTGCAAGAGGTAGAGAAACGCGCGCGCCCCAACCACTAGTCTCCGTCAAGCATTCCCGGGGGTAGGCCGCCCTGGCCAAATGGGCATGATCCGCTCTCCTCCCCCGCGCCCCTCCCCGGATTTGACTGCCCTTCCCATTATCCATTGTCCCGCACTAGAGCCAGTTTCTCGAGATGAAAACTAACATACTATTATCGACAAACGGATCGTGCAAGTCGAACGAGAACCGAAAAGTAGCCCTAGTTCACGAAGAAAAGTTTTCACAGAGACCACGTTGAAGGGTAGTAAAGTTGGTGTGAATTTTGTACACTATTCCGTGCACAGAGGCTCCAGGGGAGTCAAGTCCGAAACAAGTCCGAAAGAGTCCGAAACAGTCGAAAACCCAACATTCAAAAATTGCACACTGACAGATTCAGGTCGAGTATTAGGTGAGAGACGTGATATCATCATACAATTCTCTGAGATATACGTAGAATACGTGTACAAGAGTAAGAGTATATGAAGTGCATGGTGTCTGACTGGCATGCCGACGCAGGCAGGTTCGACTCCCGCCCGCAGGTGATGTTTTGCAAGAGGTAGAGAAACGCGCGCGCCCCAACCACTAGTCTCCGTCAAGCATTCCCGGGGGTAGGCCGCCCTGGCCAAATGGGCATGATCCGCTCTCCTCCCCCGCGCCCCTCCCCGGATTTGACTGCCCTTCCCATTATCCATTGTCCCGCACTAGAGCCAGTTTCTCGAGATGAAAACTAACATACTATTATCGACAAACGGATCGTGCAAGTCGAACGAGCACCGAAAAGTAGCCATAGTTCCCGAAGAAAAGTTTTCACAGAGACCACGTTGAAGGGTAGTAAAGTTGGTGTGAATTTTGTACACTATTCCGTGCACAGAGGCTCCAGGGGAGTCAAGTCCGAAAGAGTCCGAAACAGTCGAAAACCCAACATTCAAAAATTGCACACTGACAGATTCAGGTCGAGTATTAGGTGAGAGACGTGATATCATCATACAATTCTCTGAGATACACGTAGAATACGTGTACAAGAGTAAGAGTATATGAAGTGGATAGGGGTAACTCACGAGTCTTCCCGAGTCATCCACTGAGAATAGTCTTCTGGCTGCAGATGCCACTGCCACTCCATTCACTCGCACTTTATGACTGCTGCAAACACAATCCTTTTTTCTCAATTCAATCATCAATAAGAATAATAGATAATGTTTCACAATAACATATGGACGAAGGATGAGAATGAACATACTTGAGTTCGTATGCCTGTCCTCTCTTCCCTCCTATGTCCCACATAATGACGAGATTATCAGCGGATCCACTGAATAACTGTTGTTTGACGGCATCCCACGCGAGAGAAGTGATCGAGCCTAAAGAGAAAGAGATGGTCAAAGATAAATGAGCAAGTTGTTGAATGAATTATACCAGTATGGGCAGATAGCTTCGAGATCAGCTGAGGAGCAGATCCAGTCAATCGGAGCACACTCACATTTCCCCTCAAATTAGGCCAATTGAAATAATTCATTTCTTTCATTAGACGAATAGTTAATTTTGAGGGGTTTCCGATTATAGATTCAACGCACCCCTGATCTCCGATGAAAACGAATGGAAGATCAACGACCATGCACGTACAGCTGTGTTCCACGACGAATGACCCTGAAACGTGCTTTTCAAGATAGTCCAGTTGCGTATTATATCATACCCATTTTAACTGCAGTTTCAGAGCAGTGCCAAAATACTTGCTTGTCCTTCGCACACGAGAAAACCAATTCTTGTGCAAGAGAAAGATAGACGGAAGTGACTGGACCAGCGTGGAGTTGCCATCTAAGTTGAACAAGCATGTACATGGTAGTATGTAGGAAACAGACCAAACAATAATGATAATAATCAACTCTCACTTTCGTTTTTCCTCCATCGAGTTACAGTCATCAGCAACTTGAAAATCAACGACAGTTCCATTGAGAAGGCCAACGAGTAATCTAAACAAAGATACTCGTGAAAAAGGATAACGATTATCTGACCTGTCAGTTTCTTCGTTGAAAGAAACAGCGGTTGGAGGGACTGGCATGAAATGGTGGATAGAGGGCCAGAATTGATCATTGTCTCGCTTCATGTACAACCGAACCTGTAAAACAAAATATCCTATAAGCAAACTCTGCTGACTGAGCGATATGACTAAATACTGAAAAAAACTGACAGATCGATCATCCGATATTGTCCAGATCGCTTCCTCCTTGCTAAGAAGGTGAATTCCATTGACTCGTGCGACATGCCCATCAATTTTGTACAGCAAATCTGCGATCACTAAATTACAACGAAATGAACAACGAACAATTCCTACTTGGTTTTGCATTTTCGCCAAGAGTAGAAGGCTGTGGGGTTCCGTTTGGTCTCGAATTTATAGTAGCAGCCATCTCTCACATCCACTAAAATGAGTATTTGGCCCATGGCAAAACGGTAAAGTGACAATCAATGTTATAAACGAGAATGACAAAGTCGGCTCGACCGACATGCCATGAAATCGCGTACTCGAAAAATGTTACAAAATAGAAGAATGAGTAACAAAACTATCTGTAATGCCTATTATGTGGGTAGGGTGCTACACGGAGGAGTTCCGAAAGAAGAAAAGGACGAGTTCGAAATACGATGCGCAAGATGCGGTGCGCGTGCGCGTGCATGGACCGATTTTTGTAAACACCGAGCCGGGAGCCGTAGTAAAGTACCCCTCTAAATCATGTTTTACGACTTTTTCATATATTGTATAGTAATAAATCGTATTGGATACAGACTATTTAGGTTACGGCTGATCCTATCCATGTTTTCAAAGAAAGATTGCGAATCTAGGACATTTGTTCGATTTTAACATCAAACATTTGTTTTGACAGCATGAAACTCGTTTCGAAACCGATATTCTGCTTATTTCGCATAACTTTGCAAAATCTGAATTGATGACATGGAATGGGGCATGCTAAACCCTCCATATTATATTATATTGATAATTAATTCACTCATTAGTGAAAATCGGTCAAACGGCCAATTTGGCGGAATGTCTTGGCAATCTGCCAAGTCCATTCCATTTTACTTGAGCGAATCGTCTCGGACTCCTCCGTGGCTACCGATCGAATGTACAAATAACACTCAGCCCAACACTCAGCACGGCCGTGGCCCCCGAACAAAAAGTCTGACTTTTCCCTTTACTACGGTTATTCGCCTTATCAAGTTGATGTCAGATATATGACTGTCCAAAACCAACAATCGTTGATTCTTCTATTTATTCACCCAATTAATTTTTTTCATTCGATTGTATCTAGAGATATACATTGTGGCAGTAGTATTATATGTCATGTTCCTTATTGCGTTAGTTCATAATGGTTTTAGCAAAAATGAAAGTCTGATCTCTGTAAATTCCCACTTATTTTCACAAATCGCTCAAACCTAAAATAGCTATATTGTCTTGAATGTCAGATGTTCCGTTTACATGATTGAGCGACCGGACCTCTTATCAGTGAATCATGGTACATGGGTGCTTTGCTCGTTGTAGAGTGATCGTCTCGTATCGTAGGTGGCACTCGAATTGTTTGCTCCCATTGGTTCCACACGTTGCATCGGTTCTTCACGTGTTCTGATCTAGGAGAGCAGAGATACGTGAAAAAGAAGGGGGGAGGGAGGGAGGGAGGAGGGAAGGGTTAAGAGACTCAGGAAGAGATCGATCAGTTGTCTTTCCTTCTATTCTATTGATGAGTTTTCCCTTGAGTGTTCAATTTCCCTCTCTTTTTCTCTTCTCTTATCGTCGTCCGTTGTTTATGGCGCGAGAATAGAATAGAGTAGAATTGACGGATTGTTGCCTGATCGTGCTCTATCGATTCATTCCTCTTATTCAAGGACGAAATTCATGGAAACATTGACGCCCTCTAGCGACAACCTTTTCTCGAATCAACGGAGAAGAGATCTTATTGGAACTAAGAATGATCCTGTAAGTCTTATTTAAATTATCTAAATGCTATGAAGTTGAACCAATGAACCCTTCTCGCTAATCGAATAGTGTTCTTTTGAACGGCAACAGTTTCACTCTGGAAGCTTTCACTTTCTCAGTTCGGCTCTTTCTCTCTGCCTTTCTTCCGTCGTATCGACTGCAATGTAGAGAGTGCACTTGCAACGAGACAAGCCATCCCAAGGGCCAATCCTGATCATCTGCGGTACTGTTTTGATATTGTGTATTATGCATATTACTCTGATCAATCAGATGGAGATTAAGAGAAAATATGTAAAGCGGAATCATTGCAGCCCTATCTTCGACCAATATGCATCGAAAGTGCATGATGGAAAGAAGTATATGACATCGGAGGATTTCATTCGGAAGTGAGTCATTTGATGGAATGTTAAATAGCAGTGTATAATCGAATTATTAAATGGAGGATGAAGAGAGAATAGTAGAATGGTAGTAAGAGTGATAGGGGTGGTCTGGCATTGAGTGACGTGTATCAGATATCTCGGTCTGTACACGGAGGACAATTTCAACAAGGAGTCAGTGAAGATCCTTGCCTCGGCTGCTGATACCACCAAGGATGGAGACATTTCCTTCGAGGAATTCTGCGCCTTCGAGGCCATTCTATGCAGGTGTTACACTTGCTCACGGTATCTTCAATGAATAGGACATATTACGGAAACGATTTTATGATGTTTAAACTGAAACATCGATTGAAAATAGGATAATGTTAAATTATCAGTCCGGATGCTCTGTACTTAACGGCGTTCGAGATCTTCGACAAGAATTCATCGGATAGCATCACTTGTGATGAATTCGAGCAGATAATCCGTCACACTCAACCCCTCCATGACATGCCTTTCGACTTCGATTCTGACTTCATTAAGAGATACTTCGGAAAGTTGGTCATCCACTTCTCCCCCCTTTTCTTTTTGTTGTTGTTTCATTTCGAGTGTAGTTCAAGGTAGGCATATATCTGATTCTCTTTATTTAAGGGACAAGAAACGATCAATAGGATATCATGCATTCTGCCAGTTGCTCCATGACTTCTACGAAGAGCAAGGAGTTCAAGCATTCAAAAGGTACCATTCATCTTGTTTATTTGATTCATGACATTTGGGAAAGGCGAATAACTCTGCATCCTCTAGATATGACAATCGTGGAGATGGTTCCATATCATCTATTGACTTCCAGAAGATAATGACTACCGTCAAGGGTCCGATTTCTCTCTCTCTCAATTTCTCATCAATATTTTGGATATGATATGCATAATGCGGATTGGTTGTAGGTCATCTTCTCACTAATTTCGTTCGTCACAATCTCATTGCTGTATCTGGAGGAGGGGCGAGTGGACACAAGGTCACTTCTTTTTCTTCCCCAATCCCTGATTGATTAACATATATTCTTCTCAGTTATCATCAAGTAGACTCGACGTAGAAAGGGTACTTTTATTGTCAAGTATTTTAATATCGTAAACCTGGTGTGGCTACAGGTTTAAATGACAATCGTCGATTTCTTTCAGTTTTCTTTCGCTCACAATCAAGTTGGTGGTTTGTGACTATCTGGTTCTCTCATATTTTCACTACACCCATCTCCCCCCTATCTTCACCCAATTTCACTCGATCCACACACTTTTTATTTTATTTAAAAAAAAAAAATTTCCACTATGTTGCTCCAGTCCGTTGAAATGCTTGGCTTCACATTGGATTCACATCGCTTCACAATAACGTGAATGATTGATCTAAAATATAAAATGTTTTCCATTTGAGGTGACATTCCCCTACTATGCTGCCTTCAATTCCCTCCTCGGCAAGATGGAACTAATTAAAAGAGTCTACGTCTCACTCACCAGGGGAAATTTCGATCTGGAGGTACACTATTATAATGTGAAGATGATGTTTATAATGAGTGAGTTGAAGGTGACGAAGGAGGAATTCCTTCAAGCGACTCAGAGTTATGCCCAGATCACTCCTTATGAGGTACACAGCCTCACCTTATCTACCGCTTATGTTATTCGCTCCTCTCACATGGTTGTTGTTATACCTAATGATTGATCAGGTGGAGATTCTATTCCATCTCTCTGAATTGGCTCATCCTGGAACCAAGACTCTTTCTCTCTCTGATATTGAGAGAATCGATCCAGAGAGACTCAAGAGGTACGATAACTATTGATGGATTAGAGTGATTACTGTAATTGAGAACCTCCCATCTCAATCGAATCACTAATATCAAGGCAGTTCAATCAAAAGATGAACGAGGATTCGGAACCGCTGTGAGTCACTCATTCATCCTATTCATTTACCGTATTCGTTATTTGTGTTAATTACCGTATCCTTGAGGTACTCGAAACGGCGTATCGATTCGCCCTTGGATCGATCGCTGGTGCTTGTGGAGCAACAGCAGTATATCCCATTGATCTAGTGAAGACGAGAATGCAGAATCAGAGAGGAGGATCATTCGTTGGAGAGGTCAAGAGACAACAATATAGGGAGAGATAATAATTATAGATATTCAAAGATGTGATTTAGAGGAGGGGATTGAGTAGAGAACAGCATATTCTATTACTGAATTACAGGTGATGTACAAAAATTCACTGGACTGCTTCAGGAAAGTGGTGAAGTTCGAGGGTGAGTAAGTGTTTGATTGAAGGAGTAATTACCGTATCCTTCCATAGGTCTACTCGGACTGTATCGTGGACTTCTCCCTCAGATAGTAGGAGTGGCCCCTGAGAAGGCAATCAAACTGACCATGAATGACTTCGTGAGGGACAAATTCAACACTGGAGGACATGTGAGTCCATTCCCATTATTGAAGACTGAGTTTGAATGAGAATGGATGACTGAGTGATGTTTCCTCCCCCCCCTCTCTCTCTCTCTCTCTCTCTCTCTCTCTCTCTCTCTCTCTTCAGATTCCTCTCTACGGTGAGATACTGGCAGGAGCAGCAGGAGGGGCCTCTCAAGTAGTATTCACCAATCCCCTTGAGATAGTGAAGATAAGACTGCAAGTGGCGGGGGAGATACAGTCACCGGGTCACAAGGTGCGTCTCTTTCCTACGTTCATTCATAATAGGGCACATCTCTTTTCGTTTGCGATGAACGCGAGATCGGAAAAATATTCACTGTTGAATAGATGACATTTAGAGTTATCGGAATCGCCTATGAACAGCTGTTTCTTTCTTATCAAAATAAAAATTATGAGAATAATCTGAGCAGGATAGTTAATTATTATCCAAGGTCCCTGAGGGAGAAAGAGAGAGAGAGAGAGAGAGAGAGAGAGAGAGAGAGAGAGTATTTATTCCAGATTGGAGTCTCTTCCATCATCCGGGAACTCGGATTCATTGGACTCTACAAGGTTTTTCTTGATATATTTCACACCCTCTCGGAAAGGTCATCCTAATTGTTCTTTATTTCGAAAAAAAAGTATTGTTAACATGAATTTCGTAATACTGTTTCTGATGCCGCTTATTCGTTTGTTAGATGGTATAGTAAATGTGCCTCTCATTCCGTCATTGATGATCCTTCTTGTTAAGGGTGCTCGTGCGTGCTTCCTCCGTGATGTTCCCTTCTCTGCCATATATTTCCCTGCCTATGCACATGCTAAATTGGCATTCGCTGATGATGAAGGTACTCCCCCCATCTTCTCTCTCTCTCTCTCTCTCTCTCTCTCTCTCTCTCTCTCTCTCTCTCTCTCTCTCTCTCTCTCTCTCTCTCTCTCTCTCTCTCTCTCTCTCTCTCTCTCTCTCTCTCTCTCTCTCTCTCTCTCTCTCTCTCTCTCTCTCTCTCTCCCCCTCTCTCTCTCTCCCGCCCCTCTCTCTCTACCATAATCTTCCCTCTCCTCATCTACCGTACCCTTTGACAGGTCACAATTCTCCGGGATCTCTGTTCAGTGCAGCATTCATCTCTGGAGTGCCCGCAGCTGGTCTGGTCACACCAGCTGATGTCATCAAGACGAGATTGCAAGTAGCAGCCAGAGCAGGACAGACAACATACTCTGGAGTCATCGGTATGCCCCCCCTCCCCCTCCCTCTACTTCTCATTGTTCACTCCTTTATATCCTCCATTCAGATTGTGCTCGTAAGGTGTATGCAGAGGAAGGATTCAAGGCCTTTTGGAAGGGTACGGCAGCCAGAGTATGCAGGAGTTCACCTCAATTCGGAGTGACTCTACTCACTTATGAGGTAGGAGAGACATACAGTATCGACGGTAAGTGATAGGCACCTTTTTCATTCGTTCATAACTTTTGACTCATGATAGATTTCTGGCTCAAACTTTGACATGTCACAGCACATCCATCGTGTGTTAGGAATTTGCTATTGGGATATCACAGAACTCTCTGGTTGTTGTGTAGTGATGACGCAATCAATCAATACTTTTTCAAACCATTGTAATTCTTACATGGATTTTTCACAGCTCACCATACTTTCTGAGTATTTAGACAAGTCGAAGGGCTACCCAGGAAAAAAATTCGAAGTGGCTACTTAATTACACCTTGGCTGTAGAATAACTCAAAAATAAGTCCCGAAAAAATGGATTTTCGTTCATTGACGTGCTAGAGACTCGTTCAAAAGCTCAAAATGATCCTTATGATATTACCTGGTGATCCCCGAAGTTTGATAAGGATAGCTCTTAATTTGACTGCAGGACACAAATTTTCATTTTTTTTCACGTAACCGTATTTTGGATATTCAGAGTTTTGACAGCGATTTTTGTTCAAATGTCATTCCAAGACTTGATGGTAGCATATCCATGAAAAATACGATTCCCAACTTTTTAGTGCATTTAGATACCTTTCCTGCCCGCGGCAGCCGAAAGTCCGATGTCATTATGTCGAAAAAATAACCGATTTTGAAAGTTGTTGAATTTTACCTTTTTACGTTCATTATATAATGGGCTCTAATATCGAAATTCGGATTCAGCACACAAAGATATACCAGAGAAAAATGTAGTCAAAAATTTCTGAGAGAATTTTTTTCCGACTAATGATGGGGGTATCATTGTCATTTTTTTGGTTGAAAATCGAATGACCTCGGATTTTCGGCTGCTGCGGGCGGGAAAGATATTCAAATGTTTTAAAAAGTTGGGAATCGTATATTCCATGGATATGCTACCATCCTGTCTTGGAATTACATTTGAACCAAAATCGCTGTCAAAACTCTGAATATCCAAAATACGGTTACGTGAAAAAGTGAAAATTCGTGTCCTGCAGTCAAATTAAGAGCTATCCTTATCAAACTTCGGGGATCACCAGGTATTATCATACGGATCATTTTGAGCTTTTGAACGAGTCTCTAGCACGTCAGTGAACAAAAATTCATTTTTTCGGGACTTATTTTTGAGTTATTCTACAGCCAAGGTGTAATTAAGTAGCCACTTCGAATTTTTTTCCTGGGTAGCCCTTCGACTTGTCTAAATACTCAGAAAGTATGGTGAGCTGTGAAAAATCCATGTAAGAATTACAATGGTTTGAAAAAGTATTGCTTGATTGCGTCATCACTACGCAACAACCAGGGAGTTCTGTGATATCCCACTAGCATATTCCTATCACACGATGGATGTGCTGTGACATCTCAAAGTTTGAGCCAGAAATCTATCATGAGTCAAAAGTTATGAACGAATGAAAAAGGTGCCCATCACTTACCGTCGATACTGTACACCCATTCACTCCATATTAAATAGGGAGAGTATTCACAAGTGATTCCAGGTTCTTCAACGACTATTCTACGTCGACTTCGGAGGAACGAGACCGAGTGGATCTGAGGTAGGAAGAGGTGACGGTTAGGGAAATGTGAAAAGAGAGGAAAGAGGAAGGAAGGGGTGGGGGTGAGGGGGAGGAGAGGGATGAATCAGACAAAGAGACGCTCAACAATAGCGAGTGATTCTATTTCCTTCTAGCTTCTTCTTTCTTCCACTATGAGAATGTGAGAGAAGCTGCATTCTCACTTTGGTATTTAACAAGGAATGAATGAGAGAGTGATTGTATTGTAGGTGTCGATCCACAAGACAATGCTCGATGAGTCTTCTCTCAATCCAGATCACATCGGTCAGTCCATATTCATTTGTTTATCTGCTCTTTGGATACTCTCCAATGAGCGTGTCTGCAAATGACACTTCAAGTCTTTTCACTGTTCAATTATCAAAACGGGAATAGTTATCAATTGGATCTCCAATCCTTATACCGTGCTCCTCCCTTCATTTTACCGTACCTCTATTCCAGGTGGTTATCGATTGGCAGCTGCTACCTTCTCTGGAATCGAGCACAAATTCGGTCTGTTCCTGCCTCGATTCGAGGTGGTGAAAAAGTGAAGGAAAGAGGGAAGGGGAAGGGGATTATGTCCGTCGTCCCTTTTCATAGAGATAGATTACAAGTATAGTGGAGAGTTAAATTTAATCTCTGGACAATAGGAACGATAAGCGAATTCTCGTCTCTTTTGAGTAGTAGTATCTCTCGTCCCTATCTTTGATCGATCCAATTGGATTAGCCTTTTGATCTACGAGTTTTTATTATCTTGGTATACGGATGCTACCCTTTAGTTACGCTTCTTTATAGAATATAATTTTCGAGAGATATACTTTGTTATATGTTATTGTGAACGTTGAATCTGCCATCGAGTCTTAGCATCCAACCCAGTTTATCCCGTACTCTAACACTTGTCCATCGATACCCTAGTCATAAATGGATCAATATACGCTATGTAATGCCTGTGCGAATACAATATTCCTATAAACAATGAGTGTCATTCGATAGTTCTTCTCCACTACAATCATCTCAAGAACACATATTCAATGCATCCACACGCTCATGTTCTGGGGTGGAAGGATCTAGACATGAAAAGGGTAGGTCACCATGGGCTCCTCGTCTTGCACATCTTCGACCAACGAAGTTGACGGATCAAGAATCATCGCGATTATAATGAATCCTGAACGAAGCTTTCCTTTTCCACTTGATTGATGTATAGATGAGTAGGCGAATAGTGAGGCTTTTTGATAGATAGTTCATTTTTTTGAATGAATTGTGATTTTTTTTTAGTGTTAAAGGTTCGATTGAATGGGGGGGGGGGGGGGGGGGGGGGGGGGGGGGGGGGGGGGGCGGGGTAGGGAGTGGACAAGAAGAACTCACCAGATACAAGTAAGACCACGGAGATTACGGTAATGATGACGATAATTCCTAGGGGAGCGGTCACTGGGAGGGGCTTATGAGAAGAATCGGATGATTGAAGAATGAGAGCAGCTTCATCTGTTATTATCGATCGATGGAGAGGAATCCGGTTTGTTGAGAGATAATTGTGACTCGTAGTCTATCTTGACTATTTGAAAGGATCGGGTGAAGTGATTTTAGAACTGACCAGTGGATAGATCATTGTGAGAATCATTGAGGAATATGATAAGGAGAAGGAAGGATAGAAAGATAATGGAAGATACGAGACTGATTCGAGTCCAGTATCGCATCCATTTAAGGTAGACTACTGGAATGAATGATTGAGAAGGAAGGAGAGAACGACCACGAAAATGTCAACAAATATGAATGAGTTATCGATACTCAGAGAATGGAAGGTAGCGGTGTGTGAAGGAGAAAGAACAAATGGGAGAAGAGAAAGGAAGGGGAGGGGAAGGGAGGGAAGGGCGGGGGTGGGGGAGGGGGTATTGAGAGGATGAGAGAGGCCGGAAGAAGAGGAGACACACAATCAACCCCATTTTCACTATTAGATTCTGATTCTGAGATAGAAATAATTTTAATTTTAAAAGATGGGATTCACTGATCCAAATACCCCAAATTAGTCACACCCTTCCAGAATTAATCTTTGATAAAGCCTACATATTGTCCGATATTGTATCAAACAATATTGTTTGATAAAAATATCGGGAAAAGTTTTTTTTAAACACTTCATGATACTTAACAACTTACAGTATCGGTAATCGCACGGCGGACGGAAATCATACTCCGGTTTTTCAACGCAACATGCGCGCGCGATTCTTGGACATTTTTCTCAACATGCGCACGGCACCCGGAACGCCGACATAGGGAGAAAGAAAACGTGCGACTATAAACTAGAGCTACAAACTATAAAGCTCCACCGTAACGGTTTCACGTTTCCTGATTTTCACTCTGGGCATAATGGTCCTACAGCGATGTCTGCTAAACATAGAAAGACTGCGAATCGCAAACTAACTTAACCCTAAAATCAGGGTCAGGTCTATGAGACCATTCAAAAAAGCTGATCGCGAACTGATTTGACTTGATTCAGGATCAACTTCTTTCTGTAGGATTTCACATTCGCGGGCGTTTCCTGATTTCAACCTGATTTGAGGGTACGCTTTCCGCGTTTCACAGCGCACCTGGAGTGCCGACATAAGGCAAGCGGAAAATGACAACACAAATTCAACGACAACAATTTTCCGCTTTTCTTATGTCGGCGGCCCGGATGCCGTGCACAGACAAGAATCTGGCACGCTTGTTGTGTTTGGATTACTGTAAGAAAAATCATTTCTTCGTTTCTTCTTCAAATTTCTTTGTTTATTTTTGTGTATAGTCATCCACCCACTTCAGACACTCAGTCCTTGGTGACACAATCTCATGATGTACGGTAGTACCGTTAGCGAACTCTATTCACTCTACCGACTCTCGTACTTCCTTCTCTTCCTCACAGAGAGAGTGAGCCGAACTCATGATCCATACTGAATTTCCTCTCATAGACAGAGGTATTGGATCAATCTCTAGATATTCCATGGGAACATCTCTTCTCCTTTTGACTCCTCTCTTCTTCCACAGAGAGGGCTTTGAGCCAATCACTCGATCTTCCATCCGAAGATCACCATTGAAACTCCACCGTAGGCACACCCACTCCATCAGACACATTCTTCATCTCTGATCCAGAGATAGTGCACTGAATAATGTTCCTTTGCAATGATCAGTAGTGAATGTTCTTACATGGATTCCTCTTGGTTTCTCAAGCTTCATTCATCAGAAGTCTTAGCAGTGAGATAATCTTCATTTGATTATCCACACGGGAAAATCACATTCAATTCTCATTCCAACTGTTCCATTCACCATACTCCTCTTCTTCCTCTTCGAAGAAATGAGGTAATTTCTGGCTACTAACAGTGACATGGTGAATGAACAGATGTCCATTCGTGACAGGATCCTCAGATTCCTCCATTCGGGTACGGTAGATTTCGTATACACAACGAAAACAAGGAAGATAACTTATTCATAGTCCCATGGCATCATACTTGGAAATCCCTTCCGGATTCTCCGATGCACTTCCTTCGCTACCCATTCAGATTGCTGCTGCCTCTCTCGACAACACAGCTTGCGTTCTTGCCTCATGGTCTCTCGTCAAAGAACGTCTTAGGGTGGGCTATTTCCTCACAGTAGTCTTACTGGCCTCTCCGGGTTTCAGAATTTTGGCTTGTTTTGCCTCGACTGGCACAAACGACCATTCATACCTGCACAAAGTCATCTCCTTTCAAGTTCACTTCCAACAATATTGATTGATCTACTTGATCACCGAAAGATCTCTCAACAGCACACCTGCTGGCTGGTTCATGGGTCGGGATGCCCTACAGTACCACCACTCACGGATTCGGTCTGTCCAGTCCAGTCTCGCATTATTCTGAACATCCCATTCAGTATGCGTAGTCATCCGGAGACTTGATGTGCTTGACTACCGTAATCATTCACATCGAATGATTTCCATTGGTCCATCTTTGGAACCATCCACCACCGATACTAGTCGACAATCGGGGTTTGAGCAACTTGACCACTCGTTACTCTTCCTGAGTGCACTCAGGCTGCTCCGTGAATCTTGGGCATACTGGCATCACCAAATTGATTGCACTTCGTATCCCATTTAACGGATTTCTCATTTTCCTCTGTGTATGCCCGCAGCATTCACAGTTCATCATCATCACTCTATCAACTGATCACACCGTAGTGACAGTGATTGCCAATAGTATCTCTTCCAGCAGTCGATCGATTGTGATACTCTATTCCTCATTCTAATGACTCAGCACTAGGCGAATACACACGATTCTCCACTCGGCAGAATCATATCACATCACTGCTACTACTTGTGAACACGTCTAATCAAACACACTGTTTGAAAATATTCGATAATTTCCAAATGAGCACTTGAGTGCAGCTTCTCGTATCCTTGGATGACGTTGTCAACACGATACACCATCTGTTGAACCACCCAATCGCCTCATACTTGGAAAAGAATCGATTCGGTTCGATCTAATCGAAACTTGTTCACTGATTCCCAATATCATATACACTGTGCAATCTCCTCATGCTTCCACTTAATTGCACTTAATTGTCTTAACTCTAAGCTACCGATGAGAGTGAGGGAGACATATGCAGATCCAAAGCTGCTCTCTTCACATGAAGACTGGACCATTTCAAGAAAATTCGATCGAGCAAGTGCACATGCCAGATCGGCATTTCCAGAGAGAATGGAGATGTCTCCAGAGAAAGTGATGAGGAGGGATTTGCACCCCCAGTTTGTGTTCAAATCGACCACTTTTTCACGATACTTTCGTATCTACGAGAGAGTTCGTAACCCCTTCTATCACAGACGGTCAGAAATTCTGGAAATAATTTTTACCCAAATAAGTCACGAAATGAGTCAAAATTAACGAAAATAATTAGATAAATAATTAAACGAGGACCGGTCCGTATTCGACGGACGCGGCCAAACTCCACCGGATTGAAAAGCCCGCCAAACTTGTTTACATTCTATTGTGAAACAGGTCAAACGTGTTCGAACTTGTTTACTTTGCGTTTTACTATTAGTTTCCTGCGTTATATTTTAAATTTTTGAATTTGGTATTATTTATACTCACCGTTCAAATAGAAATTTCAAATCGCAATCGTTATACACGCTTCTTGCATGTTTTCACGGAATATTGAGACTATTGACTAGTTTGAAACGTGAATTCTTCTGAGACTACGCGAATTCGAGATCTGGCCAAATAACGCATGCATTTCCACGGTTTAAAAGCAGTGGTATTGAGGTGGTCGAGGCGTGTCCCTTTTTGGTGTCACCCTTTTATCTTAAATTTTCCCTCACTATAAAAAAAAAACAAAAAAAGTGACACATTCCCTTCTTAATAGTTTTCGGCTTAGTCCAATCCGCTGCTCAGTAAATGCGCAGCGTACTGAGAAAGTATGCTTTCCAGTTTAACAACAGCCAGACTGCTAAAAATATTATTAGTTCTTGTTCTATATCGAAATAAAAAAAGTAAAGGTCATTATTGAGCAATACGAGGGAGAACAGTGAATAATGAAGACTCAGCGAAAATCGATTAAAGATTTTGATGAACACTTGATATAAGATTATATTGAAGTTCTTAGGAAATGGCCGAGTTTCGGCATCTTTACTCGAAAAATAGCCGTTTAAAATGCACCGGCGCACTTTGGCCACGTCCGTCGGATAATAATCCGACGGACTTGGCCACTTTGCTCCCGGTGGAGTTTGGCCGCGTCCGTTGGATAAGGACACGTTAAACGAGGTAACCTTGATGAAATAAAGAAAAATAAAATAAATAAAAATAAAAGGTAATGTCTGACACAACTCGACAGCACAGTAGTAAGGAAACGCGAAATTTGCATTTTCGAGCTTCCGCCAATTTGCGACTTCCGAAATTTTGCCGACCGCCGACACTCCCGTTTGGGTTACGGTAGCTCCAAAAAAGCACTTTTCAAACTCGGAATTCAATTCTTTTATTATTTAAAATTTATTTAATTATTTTAATTGCTTTTATTCGTCATTTTATTATTAATACTCCATCTTTAATTCATTGCTCACGTTGAGATATCCTACGCTTGGAATGTGATCAGTTGGAAGGAATGTTGAATCAGAAACCTTTTTCAAAGCAACAAGAGTAATTTACAGATGAAATATGAAAGAAATGTGTTTCAATAATCTAAATAACAGATTTGAATGACCGAAGGCACTGAATAACAGAGACAAGGCAAGGGGAGTTGTCAGATAAGAAACACCGGTAGATCAGAAATTGGGATGAGGTGACTGATTCAGGGATCAGATTCGTATCTAGCTGAGAGACATGCTTCACATAATTCCCGTATCATTTACGTTCCAGAGGAGAGCGATATTTTACACTCGAGAAATTGACGGAACAAGGAGACAGCAGAAGATCAGCTACAGTATACTTTCAGATCGATATTCGAAGATCGTTATAGTCTCTTTTGTCTGACTGGTGAGAGAGCGTGAAGAAGAGAGAGAGCACTCTCGTTTGTCTGACTAATCCCTAAAATCAAGTTCACTATTCTAAGTCCTGATCATTCAGGATGAGAAGGGACTCCTCACTGGCAAGTATCGATTGAGTGAGCAGTACCAGAGGCACCGTAAGTGCATGGAGGAGTACAAAGGGAACACTCAGAAGATAACCACTGTATCTCGATCGGAATGGAAAGTGGAATCATCTGGAGGGCTCTTGTTGCTTTGTAAAAGGTTTCTGATTCAACATTCCTTCCAACTGATCACATTCCAAGCGTAGGATATCTCAACGTGAGCAATGAATTAAAGATGGAGTATTAATAATAAAATGACGAATAAAAGCAATTAAAATAATTAAATAAATTTTAAATAATAAAAGAATTGAATTCCGAGTTTGAAAAGTGCTTTTTTGAAGCTACCGTAACCCAAACGAGAGTGTCGGCGGTCGGCAAAATTTCGGAAGTCAATTAGCGTTTTCGTGCAAGCTTCCGTGCATTTTTAGTGGTAATTTTTCACACGTGATCTTTTCCTCTTCGACGTCAATTTGAATCTAGATTAGTGCATCGTGTGTGAGTGCACGCGCGTATCTCTTCTCAGAATATTGGTGGTTGAGTATTGTGTCGTGATTCTTCCCCCCATCCTCCATCTCCTCCTGATTGCTTATTAATTTTCAAAATTACTTACTGGTATCCCTCTTTATTGCTCTACATAAATTCCATTTAGATTTCTCCTCGAAATGAGCTCGTCGGACGATCCAGAATGGTTAGTTTACTGTCCTCTCTCTATTTTCCTACTCTCACTACAGGAGGGTAGTTCATCTCCACGAGTTTTGCTCCGAAATCGAAGAGTATTGCGAGCATGAACTCATGCTCGTTGGACTGAATAGAGCCTTCAACTACCTCGACGAAAAGGCATGTTATCTCTCGTAAAAATTACTGCATTATTTGATGATACACTGGGTTTGTCGCGCAAGCCGGCCGCAAGAATGCAATGATTTATAATTTGCGAGTAAATTGCGCAATAGTTATCGTAAATGAAAAGAATTTGGATTCGCTTGCGCGCAGTTTGCTTCATTGTTGCTTCATTGTTGCTTCCTAGCGAACGTTCCGGATAGTTACTAGTAACTTGCTTCATCCTTGCTTACGTACTTCAAGCTTAGGGCAATTTGTTCGCAACTTCTCCTTTTTTTCTCCTCAATGTTTACGCTCGCTACTTGCTTGAGCCAGTTTAATTCATTTTCTTCTCTACTATATCTTTTGAATAATTCTTGTATTGCTAAGCTGCTTGAAATATTTAAAGAAAAGGTCAGTTTCCCGTTGTATTTGAGCTTTGAACGAGTTGCCATTATCGTTTCAGTTGAGACTTCTTCAAGCAGCTATGCTACTGATAATATTGTCATTTCTGATCAAAGCGGAGTCTATAACAGAGGTAATGCATCTATGATATTGTTTCAGGTCCATTACGAAATTACTCTATTCAATGTTGTGGCGTCAATCGAGCTCCATCTAAGGTATGTCTAGGTCGCACAGGCATCCCTGTAGAAGTTTGTTTCAGATGCACAATAATAAAAGAAGAATAAAGTACCACTACATTGCCCGAATAAAGTGTTTGGCCCAGTAATCGCGATCGTTTTGGATGTTCCCCGCTGTACCTAATGATGTTCAATCACCTTTTTCACTAAGAAACCGAATAATGGTGAAGGAACATGATTAGGTGCAGCAAAGGAACAATTGGTCATGGAACAGAAAAGAATAAACAGACAAATAAGCATTGAGCAAATATGAGATAAGTAAATTGCAAGAAGAGAATAATAAACTTGCAAGAATAAGGCGAACGCAAAAGCAAATTGCACACAAAATCGGCAAACCTGAAGCATGAATGAAGCAAATTGCGGGCAAACTAATCCCTAACGCGCGTCCTGTCCGGCAAGCTTGCCGCAAGGATCGAGTGTACTTGCCGTGGGACTCACCGCTAATTGCACAAGGTCCTTGCTGCAAACTTGCCCTATATTTGCGGCAAACTTGCGCGATAAATTCAGTGTATTTAAATGATCTGCAATTTAAGTGCTCGCCGAATAATGGGTGGCGAAACAAGGAGAAGTATGGATATAAGAAAGTGTGAGTCGTGAGCCCTTTGTCTTCAGACTAAAGAACTATCCACCTTCCGGGAGAAGGTGGCGTATCATGACTTTGCGATCAAAGTCAACAGCTGAGTGAATTTTGACCGGTTAGATTATCGAAAGATCACAACTCAATAAAAGCATTGAGATCTCGAGCAACTGAAGCTGCCTCTGAATATTTGAAAATCCTCAGGTCAATAAAAGTCCCGGGATCACATACCAAAATTCCTGCTCTATTTGTCTATTAAAAGCCCATTTAAAAAAATTGCATTTAAAGTCCATTTTCGGAATCTTTGCTGAAATGAAGAAGACCATTCTTGTCGTTAGTCGCAATGTGCTTATTTAACAGTCACTTGTTGTAGGTCAGAGAAAATAGAGCGGGAATTTTGGTATGTGATCCCGGGACTTTTATTGACCTGAGGATTTGAAAATATTCAGAGGCTGCTTCAGTTACTCGAGATCTCAAAGCTTTTATTGAGTTGTGATCTTTCGATAATCTAATCGCTTTAGTCAAAATTCACTGCTGTTAACGTTGCTCAGCATACGCCATCTTCCCCCGGACGCTACGCGCCGGGGCTAATCGAGTGTATACATTTCAGACAGTATCTATGCTTTATTTGCTTGAACTTGATTGAACTCCTTGATCACGGAATCGGTGTGAGTTAAACGCCCAATTTGTATTATCTGAACCTTCTGTCTAGCACTATTAGCCCACTCTTTGCCTTCATAATTATGCCGAGAGTTTACTGATTAAATTACAGATCTACAAAAGTAACGAGAAAGGAGGAAAGAAGAAGGCGTATATTATTCACGACACGTGTCTCTCTTCCATATCTATGGACAAGCCAGCGGTATTCTCAGTTTATATCGAGCCCACGGGCTATTTAGGAAACGTGTGGTTGTTTCTCACTCGTTTGCGCAGAGACCAGTGATCAGTCTTTCGCGTTCTCTCTCTCTCTCTCTCTCTCTAGTAGCTTTCTAGTTGATGGGCAAATAATTTCTCTTATCTGGGCACTTAATATAACAGGTGCTCCCCGCAATCGAAACACTTATTGCGGATAAAAAGTCGAAGAAAGAGATCGAGAAATATTGTATCTTCGAGAGTAGTCGCGTGAGTCTGTTTCAATTTTTATCAAATGCTATGACTTATTTTTAGCCCATATATCATAAACGGTAATAAAAAAAGAGAGAATCTTAGTTTGGTAAGCGTTTTTTGTTTCAGATATGTGCTGATTGTAATGGTACTGGGAAAGAAGCTTTCGTGAGCAGACAGGAAGAGAGAATATTAAACTGTTCTGATCAATTCTGCAACTTGAGTTATCATTGGGGATGCGCACTTAAAAATCACTCGTGCACTATCGACTACTATGACAAAACGTGAGTAGTTGATTGATTTGTTTGATTTTGACTGCCTGACTCATATCAGGGTGTTCTGCAAGATTCACGAAGTCAATGATATGTCCAATCGTGGGACGCTCACCAGTCAGTCTCCTGCTACACACCAAAACTGCATAGTCTGTTTCCATCCCGTTGCCAGGTACTCTAATCTTCCATTTCATATATTCATTCTTTGTATTATAGGCAAAATTATGGTTTATGATATTCTAATCTCTGTCAGTTGTCACTCTCATTGAATTTTATTTTTTCCATGATGAACGAATGAATTTAGTGAATATGCATAATTAGATGAATTTGTAGATGGCCGATGGTGAGGAAGATATTCTACGTCGAATGTTGCGACTCCTTCATCCACTATGACTGTGTCATCGTGAGTACTCTTAGATATGTTCTACTGTACATTAGCTTATCCTAAAAATAGGGAGGAAAGAGCTGTAAGATAAACCTTTCGTATTAGTTTTGCTCGTACTAATCTCGTTGTTTGAAGTATTCATTACGTTGATATTGAGAGTAAATTCACACGAGGGAAGATGAGATGCCCCTGTGGAAGCATGAATCTATTTCTGGCTTCCATCCAGAGACAAGAACAGAGTCTCTTTCCATTCAGGCAAGTCTCCACTAGATATCATCAAACAATAAAAATAAATCAAAACAAGGTTACATTGATGACTTATGATGATTGTTTGGGATTACTTTTTCAAATATATATTAAATGTGAATTACAGTGAGATAATGAAGGAAAAAAGGAATCGAGCCAAGAACAGAAAGCGAGAGTGGTGAGTGAATAGTCATTATATGGTATGTTGCCTTGAAATGATTGCATACGTTATTTGACGTTTCAGATGTCAACGAATCAATCGAAGATGAGGATGATGAGAATGAGAGAGAAAGTGAAGGATCTGACGAAGAAATTGAGCAGAATATCGAGGAGGAAGAAGAGAGAAGAATTGATAATAGAGCAATTTATCGAGAATGGGAAGAAGAAGAAGAAGAAGACGACGACGAAGGAGGATCATACGAAGAAGAACAAGAAGAAGAAGAAGAAGGAGGATACGAAGAAGAACAAGAACAAGAAGAGGAAGAAGAAGAAGAAGAAGAAGGAGGATACGAAGAAGAGGAAGAAGAAGTAGGATACGAAGAAGAACAAGAAGGAGGATATGAACAAAAAGAAGAAGAAGAATCGGGAGTGGAGACAGGCGAGATGGAAGAGATAGGAGATGCAATGGATGGAATAGTGATGGAGAAACATGAAGTAATCACACTAAGTGATGAGGATCAAGATATTATTGAGGTATGAATATGATACGGATCACAATTTAAAAATGTCGGGATATCATATAACAGTAACTGAAAATTAATCTTTTTTTTGAAGAAGAAGATTTTATTGAGTCATTTTGTACTAGTTTAATAAAATTATAAAGCGTTTGGAAGGAGGATGGGGGGTCTTATCATGACTAATTGTGTATCTTAAGGTTCCGTCACCGGAGAAGGAGAATGTCCCATTGGTGTTAAGCAAGAGGAAGGACAGCTATGAGAACGGACGTGAGATTGTTATTATTGACTAAGAAAGACAATAATTTAGTATAACCAATAACTCGAATATTTACTTACTTACTTAACTAGTTTATTCTTTAAAATCATACATCGACGGATTAAAAATATCTTTCACGGTTTGTTCATATTCCTCGCCTTTTATCGGGTCAAATTGTATTGTATTCATCTTTCTGTTAGATGCGAAAGTTCTACTAGTTCTAATTGTATTACACTAATTTCGCCTTGTAAGGTTTCATGTTTCTATACTCTGATAAATATACTTATTGACTACTAGTTCTAATTAATGTAAAATTCGTTGTGCAAATCATATAGAATAGAATAGATTTATCCGCACAGGTGGTATTGTTGTGGGGGGGGGGGAGGGGTGGGGGGGGAGGTGGTTGGAACAAGAAGAACAAAGAATGTGTGAAATAGGGAGGTAACTAAGCGAGTAGAGCGAGCAAGTATACAGATCATCCAACCTCCTTACACATCACATTCATGAACTGCATAGTTTGTAGGTATTTTTCCTTTTCGAAGTACAACATACAGTAATTTACCTACTCTGTTTGCAAAACTGTGCTCGCGAATCTTAGTTCGAAATTTTTCTCGACACAATTTGAAGCCTGCGCCTCTGAGATTAGACTTGGAAAGAACCAGAAAATCGTTTCTGGTTCGGGATAATCTTGAATTCCCGAATAGCATTTCATAGACTAGTTTAAAGTCATTGATCTTTCGACGGTACATCAACGTGGTCAGTTTGAGCATCTCGTTTCGTTCAACTGGTAATGGCCTGTTTTCAAAGTTGTATCCCAAACATTTGTAGCTAATCAACCTAGTGACTTTGTTCTGCAGTTTCTCTAGTTTACCAGCTTCTCTATCGAAAACTGGAAATGCGACACTAGGACTGAATTCTACCATAGGTCTAACGTAAGTAGTGTATGCATTAACCATCACCGCAGCGTTATTGCATATCGATCTTTTTTGTAACAGTCGCAAGCAGTGATTCACATATTAAGTGAAGGTTAAAGAGTGGAATGATTGGAAGGAACAACTCGACAGAAAGGATTGATGCATGTTGATACTAGAGAATAGTCTGTCTTTCTGGACTTGTTGAGAATAGAGGCCGAGCAGAAGATTCCGAGACAGATTCAGTGATTGCATCATCCTGAGGTTGAAAGATTAATGTTATTTCTGACTCTGGATATGGTACCTGTGAGAGAAGACTGATCTCTTCAGGAATGGGAGTTATCTTGGGAGGAGTCCCCCATATACTTCTCTTCTTCTCATTCACAATGTCACCTTCAC
>BTSX01000002.1:18237343-18261236 GCA_036245825.1 Pristionchus entomophagus | reverse complement strand
GTCAGAATCCTTCTACGATGTTCTCCCAATAGATAACAATGAGTACAGTAGTATTCGATATCCCTTTCTTCTTCTTCCTTCTCTCTTCCTTTCCTACTCGATCGTCTTGAATTGGTTTCACTCCGATCTTCCTCGGTGTCTCCATCCGAGTGGAGCCTACTCCTTGATGTCATAGAGGGCGATCTACTCCTCCTCTCACTGTCCCATGAAAGGGTGCTCCATAGAGGCCTCTTCTCCCTCTCTACCACGGCCTTCGCTCCACTCTTCAGAGGTAGTCGCATTCCTTGTGACAATTTACGAAGTCTGGTACTCATTGGAGGGATGAAGGACTGGTGATGGAGATGGGGGGAGAGGAGATGGGAGGGGGATGGGGGTAGGGGTAGGGGGGATGATGGGAGGAAGACTCTATCTCTATCCCGAATACGGATTCCTAGATGGAGGAGAAGAGGAAGGAGGGAGAGGGGGAGATATTAGACTCCGCCCATTAGAATCGAGAGAGATATGACAACTTATAGAGGAGTGAGAGGGGAGATGGAATTGATGACGATCAAATTGGTAAGAAGGGGGAGACAGGGGGATGAGTCTCTTTGACCTACCATTGCATCATCACTATGTCATACCTCCAATGCTGAGACAGCTTGGGGTAGTACTCGGAGATCTGAGAAGATGCTATCTCTGGATTCGACAGTGACAACTTGGCCATGGAGGAAAGATTGGTACGACCCGTTGCGCCACGACAACTGAGAGGATACGGTAGGAGGTATATATCGATTGATGGTACCGTAGTGGGGCAGGAGAGCCATCGACCCTCTCATCATCAATATCCTCGGAGGAAGACCAGTCTGGAATTGAGAATATGGTAGTGAGACGGTAGATAGAAGGGGGGAGGGGGAATGGAAAGATACCCGAATGGAGTAGATCAGCTAGTGAGACTCGTCGTTCATCCAAGTGAGATAGATCGTCTGAAGGAAGGGGAGATTAAGGATGGGATCCCCCCTCCTTATCCATAACATTCTTTCGTCTCTTTCGTCACTATGTACATATTCATCAAAAGGGGGAAACAACTCAGTCTCAATTTGGAATGAATTCATTCTAACCGCTATCCTTCCATTTCTATCGTGACTCCACCCTACTCCCAATCCTATTTTATTACGCGCTCTCACTCTTTGCCCGTGGAAGTTCTCGCGTACTCTCTACAGAAATATTCCCTCCCTCCCCTCTCCCCCCCCCCCCTATATTCCTCTTATCAGACGTTGGGATTCGCAATGAGTGCACATTGTTCAGTGAAGCCATTGCTTATGCTAGGGGGAGGAAAGAGAGGGGGGAGGGGGATGTGGGAGGGGGATGGAGGGGGGGGGGGGGAGAGCTAGGGGGAATGAACCATCACCGATGGGAACTCGAAGTAGATTGGAATGAATATCATGCCACACTGCTATTGCTCCCACTAGTCGATGAGAGAAATGAGGAGATAATTTGGGATCTGAAGGATAAATTGATCATAGTTCAAAAGTGAATTGTTCTTACGAGTAGAAGATGGTGTCTTCGTTCTCTCCATTGATCTACTTCTAATGGAGACTCGATCAAAGAAGCAACACTTGGATTGGCGGACGGAGCCCATTGGGAGGAGAAAAGGAGGAAGGAAGGGAGGACCTCCACTCCTTCTCTCGACCTCAGTCCATGTCACTACCCATTAGCAGAAGAGAAAGAAGGCGATCGAGTGAAAGAACGATGGAGGAAACGAAGAAGACGTCGTCGACGAGAAGATTCAGAAGGAGGAAGTGGAAGGAGGATTATTGATCTAGAGTAGATCAAGAGGTACTGTATCGGATGAAGAGAGAAGGGATGAAGAGTGATGGGAGTGAGAAGATGTCCCACCCTCTCTTCCATAGAAGGAGTCTTTCTCTCCATTCTTTCAAGTGTTCTTTTCTGTCCTCATCCTCCTTTCTCATAATTCTTTCTACTCTTCGTCTTCTCAGTGTGTTAAGTGAAGGGAGGAGGAGATATGAGGGAGAGGAAGGGATGGAAGGAGAGGGAGGAGGGGAGGGAGGGGGAGAGGGGAGAGATAGAGAGGGTAGAAGTCGTGACTCTTACTTCTGCCCCATCAGCCATGAAACTACCGTTGACACTACTCTTTCTCACCTCGCTGTGAGTTTCTCCCATCATATTCCAGATGGATTAACTACTTATCTTCCCCATCACTGATCTCCTCTGGTTTCTATCTCTCTTTCTCTCTCTCTCTCTCTCGACCCCTATCGTAACCATCATCTACCGTATCTCAGGGTTCTATGTCAGCAGAAGGCTCAACATGCTCGTCGTCTCGGTGCGTCCTCTCAGATAATGAAGACAATCTCGACTCGAGCCTCTCCTGAATCCCGTCCTCCCGTCAGAGGTTGTGCAGGGCAATCTCCATTCATTATATGTCTAAAAGGTGAAAGAGAGAGTGGGAAGAGTAGTCCCTTCCCTCTCCATTTACGCTTCTAACAGTCTCTGCTTATTCCCTCCGAGTGACCATTCCCTTCTAACCCCCCCCCCCCCCTTCCTCTCAATCTTTCCATTCAGACTCAGCCGACCATTCTTCCATCGTAATCCTCACCTCTCTCTTCATAAATCGCATTGAGTGGGATACTCCGAAGGGGGCTGTAAGTTCTCCATTCATTTGAATTACCATTAATGTTAATTAATGAAACTCCCTTCCGTTCATTTATCGATTGATTCCTTCACGTCGTTCGCTTTTTGCATTCATGATAGCTTAGGGCGTCAGTTGTCACTGAGGGGGTCGTGTAATCCCAATCCCCCTTACCCCCCCCCCCTCCCTCCTCTCTCTCCTTTCCTCCATGCTACTCCAAAGGCCACTAATGCCAGTAGTGAATTGATCATTGCAGGAAGTGGATTTGTATCTGAGACAGCAATGGGAAGATTCTCGTCTCTCCTACGATGTTGACCCCAGAGAAGATCTCACTGAGGTTCTTCTTATTCTATCCCTCTCTCTCGAGGGGATTACAAAAAATGAGTGATACTCACAGTTTGATCCTCTGCCCGGAAATCTTTAGTAAAAGGCGAAAGATTTTCTCGAGCAATTGCAGAGGATCCAGAGTTGGTGAGAGAAGGAAGGGAGGACCGTTGTACAGACTGTGCTCTCTACCCCCGACGGGATAGAGACCGCGGGGGGAGGGGGAGGAGAGAGAGGGGGTCTCATTCCTTTATTTACAGATCACGCTGTCCGACTCGACTGAGATCTGGGTATTTTCAATTGATTAGATATAGAATGAGAATTTTCCTTCGAGATTCCGGATACTTTCATAACCAGTGGCAGGGAGAAGGAAGTGGATGAATCGAGAAGGAGGGTTATCGTCGAGCCAACGGGCCATGTTAGGAGCAGTGAAGAGTCAGTTTGCACTCAATGAAAGTAGACACTCAATATTGTCGCCGAAATGGAAGAAACGGGTATAGTAGAGATTATGAATGGTAGGATATGCTCTTGAGACGTATTGTGATGGTGAGTCCCTCTACGTCCTCCTCCTCTCCCTTCTCCCCCACTCGCACTCTCACCATCCGTATCTCATCATACAAATATCCCATCGAAGACGTCGTCTATCTATGGGCCAACTCTCCTCCTCTCGTCTCACCCGTCGAAGTGAGTATCTGACCCATCCAACTACCGTACCCTACTGTATTCAGGTGTCATCTCATCTTCTCTCTGGACCCCTCCAGTTCGAACATGCAGTAGCTGGTGACTGTGTGGGCAATTACACCATCGGTAAGATACATTAATCTTCGACTACCGTATTCCGTTCATTGATATTCCTTTCAGGAACCTACTCGTGCATCGATGTGGTGATCACCTTCAAGGCATCATTCTGGACTTCTTTCGGTCGATTCTTCCTTCCCTCTGCTCTTCTGGTAGATCAAGAGGATACGGTAGTTGATGAGTACTGTATCTCTTCAGGTGATCTTCTCCTTCCTCCATATGTGGCTTCATGCCTCTTGGTCGGTCCCTCGTTCCTTTTCTGCCATTATTCCCTTCTGTATCTTCGCCCTTCTCTTCGTGAGTCCATCTACCGTATCCCATCCCTCTCCTTCTACATTATTCCTATCGGAATCCATCTTCTCAGCTCTTCTCAAATGTCAAACCCCATGAGTCGTGCTGGCTGGTTTTCTGTCTCATCATTACATTCTTCTCTCTCGTCCAATTCTTCGTTGTGTTGTGCTGTGGCGTTAGAAGGCGAGTGATCTACCGTACTCTTACCGTATGTTCTACTCCTGATCTACCCTTCCCCCTACCGTATCCTCTCCTCCTTCAGACAGACTCGTCTCCCTACCTACACTGAGGATGCAGCTCACAAGGCGCAGCAGGTCACAAATGCGGTGAGTCTACCATATCTCTCTCTCTCTACAGTACTCCTTCTCCTTCTAGATCGGTGATGCCACCAACACCTCCTGCACTGCAGCCCTCTCCCCATTGGATGGTATTGGGAGAATTCTCTTCCCTCTTCTATTCATTATCTTCACTATTCTCTTCGCTTTCCTCTTCTAGATCTCTCCATCCATATTCTCTAGATAGATAATCCAATAGATCCAAAATGGACAATAATCTCACATAATCATTTCTTCCGCGTGCCTTACTCTTTCACTGCCATAATATCTTTATCACTCTTTATAAAAGTCATGTTAAGTTGATAAATTTTAAACTTGTGATTATTTAACAGTATTTTCATAATGATAATGATCTTTACAGTAGTTGTTTCATTTAATAATGCATTTGAATGACTGGTATTATTTACAAGCCGTATCACAATCTAGCTACTTCTCGAGAAGTGTGACAAGAATTAGAGGTTAGTCATATCATGGGGAATGGAAATGGTGGTAGATCAAAGGGAATTCAGCCCCATCTATCCAAACAAGTCAATTGCATTGGAAGGAGAAGGATAAAGCATTCCAAGTGCTATTGATACTCTATGAAGGGGAGGGGGGGACTCATGCATCCTTCCCATTGCCCCTCCATTCTTCGGGCACTTCACCCACATCCACATACATATGATAGTAGAGAGGTCGGACTACCATCTGTAATAGGGATATTCTCATCATTAACATTCTACATCCAACATATTTCGTCTTGATATTTTTTTTAAAAATCAAACACAACATTACTGCATACAGAGAGCTATGAACAGGTGAGCCATTTCGCTTCAGTAAATTTAAATTAAGATTTGAACTAGATCAATAATTTTACCCTACAGTTCATTCCATCTACAGTACCTAACATCCGAATTCTAAAAAGTACTTTCATCAAGGTTACGTGGAAGGATGGAATTACAAAGTACCTTGACTACATTCCACTTATTGGTCTCATTCAATCCATCAGTGGCTACTCTCTGCTCTGCTATCTCCAGTAGTTTATAGATCAATTTGGGGGCAGTTCTCTTTCTCTTCACGTGCTTCAGCATGGAATATCTGAGAGTACCCAGTGATTGCCATACTGAGAGGATTGATTAGATGAAATGATAAGTCGATCCATGATTACTGTAAGCTACTGTATCTTCCACTACTCAATCAATCTGATATTCAAAGTGAATCTGACCTTCCAGTGATAGGATTGGGTCTCTCAATGGTATAATTGAGAGATAGAATTCTCTTTCCCATATCATCGTCTTCTCCTCCCCATGCCCAATACATATTCGAGTATCCATTCACTGTTCGATAATCGGCCATTGAGATGGCCAATGCTCCTCCTACGATCTCCTTGTACCACAATCTCAACAAAAGAATCATAATACTCTTATATGAGAAAATAGAGAAACAATCATCCATCAGTTCATTTCAATAATCACAACAGCTTTTTTCATTCAATAAGAAGGAAATAATAATAATCAAAACGAAATGCTGACTGGTATCCGAGATTGCTGACGAAAGCTCCCAAATGACGAGGGGCAGGAGGACAAGAGTAGGGATTACGATCGTCCTAAGAAATAATACTCAATTCTACCTCTAAATCAGCTCTTATTTATACCTTTTAGATCCGTTATTTTAGTATTATTATAATGGCATTATTTTTCCCGACGACACGAAAATTATTGGTCACCCCAAAAAGCAAAAACTACGGTAGTGCGGTGCAAATGTGCGCCTGAGCGACTGTACTTTTTCCCTGAGAGATAGATTCTCAAGGTAATCAATGATTTTCACCATACTTTATCTGGGTTTTGTAATTGATTCTCCGGATACAGTATGCCGTATAAGTTTTTGTAATTAAATTTTTTTCCGGATACTGTATGCTGTTTCTACTCTGGTGTGCGCGCCCAAGTTGGAAACAAGCAGCAAAATTCGTTCCCATGTTGCCCCCAACACGGCCCGTTGACCAGTGCAGGGCCGGAGCCGCAACGCGCGCGTCGGTCTCGTCGGGGCGCATGATTTTCTTCGGGTCACATTTTAGAACAATTCGTTATTTCGATGTTTCAACTATTTTCATAAATGCTGAAAGGCAGATACCATTAAGAAACGTGAACTGATTGCAAAATAAAAAATAAAGAGACGTTTAGACACGTGATAAAAAATTTAAAGTAAATCATGATTTACTGGACTACGGACTTTTAAAAATGCATATCTTTTTTTTAAATATAAAAATTATTATTTCAATTTCTAAAAATTCCCACTATAGAGTAGAAACTATAGCAATACATCAATAATCAGTAAAATGAGTGAAAAACCAAGGAAATATATTTTATAGTCAAAACTAGCAAAGGCCGGATTTCAGAACGCCCATACGGATAGCGAGAGAGTATGGGGAATGGAGAGATCAGGTTTCCAACTTGGAGACTCCGACCCTGCTTGTTTCCAACTTGGGCGCGCACACCAGATTCAGCGGTTCGCGATTTACGGTAGCAATGAAACTCATACTCTGTTTAGCAACTCATTCTGTGTTTATTTTGTTCTATAGAAGGCCCTTTTCGCTCAACGGGGTATAGGGAAAATAATGCCGTGTATATTAGTGAGTCAAGACGTGAAACTGGAGAAGAGAGGAGGGAGGGTGGGGGGGGGGGGGTGGCCGACCTGGGGAAACATGTCTACATCGTGGAAGATCGTGCACTCAGTGCCCAGTCTCTCGGCCAGACGAAAGGCTGCATTCATGATTCGTCCCTTGTTGAAGAGATCGTTGCCCCACTGAGATTAATCGAATATGATGGAGGGGGAGGGGGCGGGGGTGAGGGTGAGGAAAGAAGGAAAACCTGCTCAGTGACGATGAATCGGAAGTCCAATTTCTGTCTCTTCAGAATGGGAATGAGGAAGTAGAGAAGACGAGTGAGATGAGACTGACGATCACGATACGGAATGATAACTGCCACCTGAATGAGAGAGATTCATTTTTAGGAAGATCAACGCCAGATTCAGTAGTTACTACACATAATGCCATCCATGATTCGTATTACGTTCTATATTCTCGTGTAGTATTCCTATCCATGTAAAGGATACTGAGAGTTTCTCACTTTATGCCTTGGTTTGCAATCATCGGGAGCCCATTGTCCTCCTGGTGCTAATTCGGGATGGATTGCTGCCACTTCAGATTCTTTGAGATTATCGATGAGAAGCACAGCTTGGGGGATCGGCCCCTTCATATTCGGATTGTCTTCCACTTCGGGACACATTGTGGCGCCATCAAACTTCCTGAAAACCCTAATTATCATTGCAAGTAATTCAATGATGGGAGGAGGAAACTGACTTTGTGTGTGATTCGACTTGACCATCCTTGATATCATCTAGGGTGAGATACTGAACAGTCTGCTTCATATTCTCTTGTTCCTTCTCAGTTACTCCCTTAGAGAGATCAGAGAGATGCAATTCATCAACTCCGCTGAAATTACTCCATCAATACTAGAGGAAATAGCATTTGTCATGTCTACGCGTCGTGCGAATGCATTAATGGTCAACGCTCGCACACAATAAAACATATATATGTGTTGATATACCATCTATAATAAGAACCAACCTAGTATTAAATCGAATCACTTCAAGAAATATGCAGCCAATGCGTTTAGAAAAGTATACCTGTGGTAGAGATGGACCTTCTCATCTGCATTCTTGGCCGATCCAGCGTATTTACTGTCCACGGAGAGAATGTCACGAGGAAGCTTACTGCTCACCCTTAAACCCACCTCCGTACACATATTAGAGAATAAATAACTTACCGATCAAGGAAAAAGATATTCCGATCGATGCAAATATATCCGAGAGTGAAGATGGCCACGAGCAATCCCAATTTCTTGGGATGGGCTGAACACCTTTTCAGAGGAAAAGCCCATCGGACCATTCCTGTAACAATACGCATTAGACGAATTAATCAATAGACGAAGCATTGACTCAATTGTACAAAGAACACAACAGTGAAGTGCGGGAGTAAAAGAGAAAGGTAAAGTCTTTACCGTAAAGAAGAAACGACAACAAACAGTATTATGAATACTGAGCTGAGCGGACGGGTGCTCTATTACTGGGTTCGATCGATTAGTGAAAGCGAGGAGTAACGTGTCCCCAAAGACGCGTGCAAGAGGATTTAGTATATGATACAGGAAAATCTCTCGGGATCATAAAAAAAACAGGAAGGTGGAAAGTAATAAACCACCAAAAACGGTTGAATATGGAGAGATTATGCATAATGGTATGCAGACTATTTCCAAAAGGGAACTTCCCAGTAAAAGACGATAAATACTGAGAATCCCATACTCTGGTTTCGCAGGGTAAGATTTAGGGACCACCGAACCGGAAAAGTTAGAATCAGAGCCGGCAAATGTCGTGTCATGGAGTGGGAAACGTCGAAATGCGAGAATTTAAATTGTCCACGTATTTTGGCATTTTCCAGGATTAACCTCTTATTTCGGAATGCGCCTTTACATTCTTATAATTAATACGGGATTCAGGTAACAAAGCACTACACATAAAAAAATTAGAAAATTCTGTGGACGCGATCCTGTTTTAAATCGTCGGTGAAAATTTCATACTTGGCGAATTCGCCCGTTTTAATTGGTTTACGGCTTATTCTCGGGATGCGCCTTCTCGGTTTTGACTTCAGTATGATCAGTGTGCAGGAGTTAAGCTTTTATCAAGTTTTTTCCCGAAATCCATGGACGCGATCCTTGCGAAATAACTAACGGTCAAAACAGTAAAAGACGTCATGTAACAAATGATTAAAACCCTTTGTTGATACATTCTTTTATTTTATGTATTGCATTTGCATAAACCACTCATTGGAGTACGAAATATGATCATTTGAAATATAGATTCAGTTAAATTCACTACTGCCCGCGGTTTCACTCTTGGATACCGTATACCTTGCGCACGTTTGTCCTGACTGATACCTTCAAAAAGAGAAAATGAACAATATATTGATCAATTATCAGTCCGAAGGCGCCATTTTATTGCATGCAGCCAAGAAAAATGAAATTAAAAGTGTTTGAAATTCGCAATTGGTGTCCTGCTTACCATGCCATGACCCACCGAACCGATTTCGTGCGGGACTGCACCGAGTGGGGCGTGGCTTAGACGGGTAGGTCAGAACTCACTGATTTAATTTTTTCATAAAAATCTGAGTAACTTAATGAATTCTGCACTCCCGATTACCCGATTGCACATAAAAAAAGAGTTTTTAGAGGAACATTAAAATTTTACTTGGTGGTCCCTAGGTTAGATTACAGTAAATAGCCGGAAAAAAGTAACTTACTTTCAATTGACCGTTTCGCGATATCGCGCACGCAGCCGCATGCTTCTCAAATTGGTTGCTTACTAGCTACTTACTTTTTTGTTACTTGAGCTATTTCGATTTAGTAAGTTGCTTTATACTTACTTTTTCCTCGCTCGCGTAAAGTAAGTAAGGAATAACTTATTTTCTCATTGCTTTTTGTCTTTTTTTTTCGCCAGCGGGAATGCTGCAGTTTTTTCTTTTCTTCATTGTTCTCGGTGTTCTTTTATTTTCTTCTGATCTATTCGTGTTGTTTCCCAATGCCTAAGAATATCATAAGTCTTCTGTATCGCAAGCTATGCAACGACATACGTCCGCAGACGGCAACAGGTAATATTATTTGACAGTGAGTTTGATAATATGCGTTGCTTCAGTTACAGGTCGGCAAACGACAATTCATCAGCCAGTTACTGGTGATATCAGTGTACATTGTGATGAGTCGATGCTGGGAGAGGACGGTTAGCCATTGATCAAACTGCAGTTGATTTCAGAGTCATTCATGACTCTCTAGACACTATCGGCGGTGGATACTGTATCGCCTCAAGTTGTTGTGGGACATATCTTCACAGTGTTGTGGAAACAATGGACGGTGAAACTGTACGTTTTTGACATAATGTGCATGTTTCAACTATCATATTCTTAAAAGAACAAATGGCGAAGTGAAACGAACACTGTTGAAAGGTGGTTTATAGAGAGTGTTCTCCGAATTTGTTATTTCACTCAGGGAAATTCAGTCCAAATTTCGCAAAAAAAATCTCGATTGATTGCACATGTCGAAGTTTCGTTCCAAATGTATATTATTTGTCGAATTTCTTGTTGTGAGTTCTTAGAAGATAAATAAAGTAGAATTTTGTAAACCAGTGCAACTTCCAAGAAGAAATAAAGAAGCAATGAGAAAGTAAGCAAAATGTGACCGAATTGTAACTTGGATACAATGAAAAAGATATTTGCATTCAAAAGAAAAGTCAGAAATATGTCACTTACTGTTTATTGAAAAAATAAGAGCGAGCGAGGAAAAAGTAAGTAGCGAGTAACTAACGTAAACACGAAGTCAACTTACAGTAACAATTGAGGCAACTTACCCGAGGGATCGTAGTAATTTACTTTTTTTCCTTACTTTTTACTTACTTCGTGCTTACAGTAATATTACTCCGCGAAACCAGAGTAACGTTATTTGTTTGCTGCGTTATAACGCAGCAAACAAATAATAAACATAAACTGTAGTTCAGTTTATCGACCTCGACAGGAGCCGGAACGACAAAAAGAGCCGGGTCCGCACACTCTGTATTGAATAACAAACTAGTTTTGTTGTAGTTGTTTTTTTCGGAAATCAAAAATTAACAAAATATTTTACGCAATATTGTTGATGATTTATATTAGCAAGTATGAAGAAATAAAACAAGAACTTTATTAAGGAATGCACAAACATATATAGAAACACGTTCCATCTTATGCGTGAGATGTTTTAAATATCTGTGAATCTGGATCATTACGATATGAACTGCCCTCTATGGGTACACGATGGTCGATCCATACACTCACTCATCACTCGGGTCTTTACTCGTCCATTCTCTCCTTTCGGCATCTAACCATAAAGAGAAAGAATGAAAGTCGCAAGATCAAAGGGAAAGGAGAAACTACTCATGCAACACGCAGATTCATCCAGAGTTATGCAACGAAGTGAAGCAATCAAAACAATGAACTATTGATTCAATCAATTGAATAATATTCTTGCCGATCTCATTGTTGCACAATGTACAGTATTCGGATTCAGTTAGCACATACCTCCGATTGATCAGGATAAACTATCCCTGTAAACAATACATACAATATATGGAAAGTTAATGTATTTGATGGATATGAAATTACCACCCATCGGGTAATTAATAAGCGATAAGGAAGACAGAGGTGTGAAGTGAAATAATGAGAGATGATAATAATCTCTTATCTCTTCCCCTCTTCCATCTATCAAAGTCTCTTCCAATTTTTGTCAGTCTAATCATCCCATGGCTGTTCATATTTCCATCGGTCAGTCTTCTTTTCTCTTTCCATTCTCAATCCCCCTTTCAGCTAAGGAATCAGAACTCCAAGCGAGGTTACGAATCGTCCAGAATGCATTTAAAGTGAGTTCATTAGTGAATGTGAATTGATGAGATTGTGATTGAGGAAAGGAACAATTGTATCGTTCTCCGTCTGGATACTCATGTGAATGGAGAGAAGGGAATGAATCCATTCGGATTTCACTTTGAATTTGATCGTGCTAAATACGAAGAGAATAAGGAGAGAAAAAGACGAGAATGTGAGTGGAGTGGGGGGAGGGGGGGAGGGGGGGGGGGAGTTCCTATGATCTCCATCCCTTCTCCTTTTCCCTTCTCAATCCTTTTTCTCCTTCTCTTCAGCCATCACTCGATGGTTGGCTCTCGCTGCATTCATTCATCATAAATTCGGAATCCGTCATATTCTCCTCGTTATCATGATGTCTCTCTATGCCATTCTCGGTGGATTCATGTTCGAGGCATTAGAGGCTGAGAATGAGAGGGAGGTTAGTGACCTACTCCCCCTCCCCCCTCATTGATCCTTCTCAGATCGTTGCTCTCACAGTCCATGACATGAATATAGTTATCAGTGATTTTGTGGATCTAATAGTCAATGTCTCTCTCACAGAGACCAATGAGACAGTCCGTACTAATACTCTAGCCATTGCATCTAAGGTAGATCATGAATCGATCCCCATCTCACATCCAATTCCAATTCAGAAGTTCTACACGAGTATGTTGATCACTGAGGATCGATATCTGGGTTCTGCTTGGCACAAAGCAGAGGATCTCGATCTGAATATTCAATGGACTGTACTCCCTGCTATGTTCTATGCTTTCACTCTATTCTCTACCATTGGATACGGTAGGTCAGAAGGGACGAGATGAGAAAAAGGGGGAGGAAAGCACATGAATAACCTGAGACACATCGCCTAAGCCATTAATCGTTTTGAATAATGTGCTTGTTTAGGGTCGATATCTTGCAATACTTGGGTGGGAAGGTATGTTTCCATACTGTACGCATGCATTGGAATTCCCCTGATGCTCCTTACTATTGGAGATCTGGGTGAAGTATTGCAGAGAATGATGTGTAGATTACTCATTTGGATTGAGATTAAATGGAGGTGAGAAGAGAAGGATGGAGGAGGAAGTGATAGAGAGACTCCATTGCAGTTGCTGTCGCAAGAATAAAGTAAATGAAGATGTTGAGAATAATAATAAAGAGGAGGAAGAAGAAGATGAAGAGGAGCCAGAGTTGGTTCTTCCCGTTTGGATAGCAGTCTCTATGCTGTTGATCTATCTATGTCTTGTCTCAGTCTTCATCTGGCTGGGAGATATGATGGGTGAACAGAAGACAGGTATCCCCCTCCTCCCTCCCCTCCCTCCCTCCCCTCCCTTCCCCCTCCCTCCCCTCCCTCCCCTCCCTCCCTCCCCTCCCCTCCCTCCCCTCCCTCTCCTCCCTCCCCTCTCCTCTCTCTCTCCATATCCCTCCTCTAGTTCAGATTTCTCCCTCGCTGCTTCATTCTATTTCGTGTTTATCTCCATCACAACCACTGGATTCGGAGATGTTATGCCCAATTCAGCTCAGGTTGCCTCCATCATTCATTCTATTATATCCCCTCACTTCTTTCTTTTTCAGTTCAATCCCCTTACTTCTCTTTCCTTCCTCTTTGGACTAGTCCTTCTCTCCATTATCAATTCTTCTGTCTACTCTCAACTCTATGATTCATTCTACACGGTAGGTCACCCCCTTCCCTCTCCCATCAATCGATAATCAAGGGAGTAATGGCAATGGAAGGAACACTCGATGCCATTCATGCTGATGCTTATGAGACAAGTGGACACAAAGTATTCAAGGTAACCTAATATTTTCATATTTTCAGTATGTGTTTACTAGATGGAATAACATTAAAAAATACGTGATTCAGAGATTGTCATCTGTCTTCTCAACCCTCTCCCTCTCCTTTCCATCCACTGCTTTCTCCGCTCCAATCAATAATAATCTCACTCTTCCTCATATCACATTGACTTCTCCAATAACGAAGAGAACTCATAGTGAAGGGACCATTCAATCACTGGAAATAGAAGGGAGATCTCATTCTATCAATCTACCCCAGGTCACTCCTATCTCCATTCAACTCAATCGATCATCTATTCAGATTCCCGAGGAAGTGGCACCTCGTAGTGTGCGAGCATTGAGTGAGGAGGCAAGACCGAGGTATCCCCCATTTTCCCCCTCCTCCCTCCCCTTCCCTCCTCCCTCCTCCCCGCCCCCCCCCCATCTGATTGAGAGATGGTTGTTTCAGGACTCGTTCTCTTCTCTCAACTCATGGTACTTACGGTGATTTCACCTATCCCTCTCGACTGGGTTCTCCAACTCTGGGCCCATTGGGAGGGGTGGATATAGCATCAGCCCATCGGAGAAGAGGAATAGCAAGAATGAAGAGGAATGCGTCCAATTCAAGTGATCATCCATACTCATGAGGCAGAATAAATATCCTCATTCTGATTTCATGATAACTCACATTTAAATGACAAACTCGATGGCGATGGTCCATACCTACGTTTATTGCACACTTTTGATTCCGTTATTTTCCGAATTGTCTTGAATATTTTATTTTTATTTTTTAAAATCTTTGATCACTTCTTTTGTGTGTTTACTGTTCATTTCTGTTGATTGTGGACTAACGATGAATCGTTTTCCTCAAATACCTTCCAACTCATTCACTTTCTGCCATTCTCTATCGTTAAGTAGCATCTCTGCTGTTTGAAAGTGGTTATCTAATCTAATCTGAGAGAGCCTATACTAGTACATATGCACAATCTGTCTGTCAACCACAATAGTTACTCTGATGTCCTTCCTTCTCGAATTCCCTCAATCCGATTACTATCTTTGTGGGAATACAAAAGACTAGAGTTGGTTCTCTTATTCTCCTTCCATCCTCTCCTCTCCTCTCCCCGTTGCACAAATCATTCCATCTATCCTCAAACAAAATCTGTTTTGACTCCTTCATCTCTCCTCTTCATCTTTCTCATTTTGCAAGCATGTGGAAGTTGAGTGAACTCCCTTCATATCTATGTCCTTCTCTTCTATTTACACAATCATCATTATGATCTCCCCTCTAGAATCGATCCCATTCTGTCTCCCCCCCTTCTCCCTACCCTCCCCCTCCCCCCCCCCCCCCCACTTCACTGCCCCCTTCCTCTCTCTCACCCACTGGCAATGACAGTATTGTTGTGATGTAAACTGTCCCTCTGTCCTCATAATCTTCTCTCAAATCGCATTGATCTACCAATCCTTTCACTCTTTCTCTCTACAAACGAGTACGAGTTGCACATAGTGGGCAACATCACCTACGGGCGGGAGTCGAACCTGCCTGCGTCGGCATGCCAGTCAGACACCATGCCCATTTCGAACGAACCTGAGGGTCTAAATCAACCTGAGGGCACCTCTAAATCAACGCAAAAGAGAAATTGGGTCTACTGGTTGGGGCGCGCGCCTTTCTCTACCTCTTGCAAAACATCAGCTGCGGGCGGGAGTCGAACCTGCCTGCGTCGGCATGCCGGTCAGACACCATGCCCATAATGGTGGCCATAATGGGCATGGTGTCTGACCGGCATGCCGACGCAGGCAGGTTCGACTCCCGCCCGCAGGTGATGTTTTGCAAGAGGCCTACGCCCCTAACTAAGACCCATTCTCCTATTTACTAGCCACATTCTCTCCATTATTAATATTCCCTTGCTATTGTAATAAATACCTTTCCTTTACAACTAGCCCTTGCTTTCCACGCACCCCCACTATCATAACACTTGTGCCTAGAGACTCAAGCTATCGTGGACTGGCTTTTCCCCGTATTGCTCAAGGGGTAACCCCCCTCCCCTCTCCCTCTCCCCCCTCTTCCCCTCCCCTCCCCCTCCCCCCCCTCCCCTCTCCCCCTCTCCCCCCCCCCCCCAAACTCCCCGTCTCCTCCCTTACCTTATTCTCTCCTTCACTCGTCCGTTTGGATGACTCACCCTTCCATTCACATCCATTTCTCATATTTTCATTCAGCATACACGATTAATCCTATCATTCGCTCAATTTACGACTTTTTCGCGTGTAATCGTTGCCGAGTTTGTTCTCCCAACCCAATCTGTCTCATCCCCTTCATTCTACAGCCATCTCATCTTCAGATGCGACTCCTTCTCTCCCTCTTCCTCCTCTTTCTCTCCTCTCATGCTTTCCTCCAACAATCAGTCTCCGTCAAGGGAAAACTTACCTGTGGGAATCAGAATCTCGGAGGAGCAAAAGTCAAATTGTGGGACAAGAACCGATTGGGTGAGAGTTCATGATTACTTTCACTCTTATCATCGCGAAATGAAGAGACTATATTTCATTTTCTTCCAACAACGAATTGAATCTAGATAGAGAAACTAATTATTTGAACATCGAGGAAAAGTGAATTCTCTTCCTCTGTTACCTTTATCTCTTTCAGGTCAGGATGATCTGTTGGCAGAGACAGTGACTGACTTCAATGGGAATTATCAACTACAAGGAGGGAGCAATGGAGTATTCAAGATGAATGTATTCCTCAAGATATATCATGATTGTGAAGATAGTATCAAGGTGAGAAGGGAAAGGGAAATGAGGATAGAGACAGAATTGTTCCAGCCGTGTCAACGTAAAGTCTCCTTCCGAATCCCAGATAGTTTCATATTCCGATCTCCATCTCCAGCCCAGGTTGACGATTGGAGAAAGATGAGATGACAATGAATCTCTTCCAGATATTCAATGCTTCCGTCCTCAATATGGCCATTCGGTATCCAGACGAAGAACGAAGTTGCATCAACTGACCCCATCCCCCTCCCCCCTCCCCCCTCCCCCCTCTCCCCCCCCCTCGGGTTCCCTTTTTCCATTATAATCCATCGACGGATTCGTTGCCATTTTCGGGTTGAATTCGCTCATTCTCATAGAATATTTCGATAAATTGTTCTCGATTGAATGGGGGAAGGGGGGGGGGGGGGGTGTTCATGTGACTTCTCCCTGAAATGGGATCTTCTGTGAAGGGAAGAACCGACTTGCGCCTGTCTTATTCTCCCTTCATTTGTAATGGAAACTCAAGAAGAAACAGAAAGGGGCGAGGTCCTATACGGCCATTTACTTGTTCTTTCCGTAGTCTCATTCGATTAAACTCTAGTTTTCAGTTCAATAAAAAGGCGGACGTTGATCTAACTAAGAACACTCCTCTTCCCCTCTCGTTCCTTTCCACATGACATATCATATTTCATGGCAACATCTGAATGTACTTCCGCTAACACGTCTTCATTTGTCTCTCTATGATCCCATCTCTTCGTGTCCCCCCCCCCTCCCCCCCTCCCCCCTCCCCCCCCCCTTCCTCATCTTCATTTCATCTCCTCATTCTCCTTTCAGATCCTTCCTCTAACATCAACTTCTCCATGCTCTCTGAATGAGAAATGCGTGATGAATAGGGATGAACAATCGACTGAGCTCGCTTTCTCCCCTCCTCTTCCTCCTTCCCCTTCTTCTCCCCTGCCCATTCTGACTCTCGGATGGGTCCACGAAGACTTCCCTGTCCTATTCAAGGTTCGATTCTCTTGATGGAGAGAGAGAGAATTCATTCATGGACTGGAAGTAGATGGGAATCTCACTGGAATCTACGTAGAGATGTGGAATACTTGGGCGAGACAAGTGGGATATCAATTGGTATTTGTGCAGGGAGATGGATACGGTTGAGTCCCCTTCAATTATTGAATATAGTTTGGATGAGACCCCTTGTTATGGCGTTAGACGACTATTGCAATCTACATAGATAGTCTCTTAGGTGGATGGACACCGGGTCCATCAGGTTGGAATGGATTACTCGGTATGATCGATAATGGAACAATCAATGCCACTCTCGACAAATACTCCTATCGACCCGTCAGATTCCAGACATTTCGTAGTTCCGTCCCAGTTCTCTACAGTAAGGTGCGACTGCTTGTTTCATTGAATTATCTATTTTCCTCAATTAAGCCATGATGTTTTCAGGACACATTCTTCGATGCTCGTTATATGGAAGATGGGTCGATGGCCATTGATTTCGTTGTCTTCCCTTCTCTTGTTCTTCTTCTCTTCTTTATTTCTGTCATTGTTGTCACGCTGGCAGAGATATTGCTCTTCATTATTCGACTGGATATCAAGAATAAGAGAAGAAAAGGGAATGGATGGAAGATGAAGTGGGTTTCCCATAAGAGTCTCTGCATCTACAATATTGTTGATTGTAGAGTTCTCTACTTCTGGCAAGATTATCTCTTCCTCTCTCCCTCCATTCTTTCCTTCTTCGATCCTCGATCAGTAGGTCGCTCCATCTCCTTCCTTTCCTCTCCTTCCAACTCAGGTTCCTCTCTCCTCATTCTCTTTCTATTTACTAGCCATGCTAGTAGTCATCAACGCTTATCAAGCCCAATTCAAAGGCAATTCCAACGTAATCATATTCAGGAGGACGTTTGTTCCCTTTCTCCCCATGACCATTCCTCCTTCCATTTCAGTCTCCTCACTGATCTTGTCTCTTCTCTCAAAGGAGGAAGCAAAGCATTGATGGTAGCATCTCCATCTCTCATTTATGATGAACAGATGATGGAATTGTATGGAATGAATGTCCGGAATGATTCATTCAGATTACAGGTGAATGAATTGTTTCAAGGACGGGATTTGATCAGGGATCCTCTCCAATATGTAGACCCTCCTTCTTCCTCTTTCCTCACTTTCGTGCAGAGTTAGTGAGAATTCAGTCACAGGTGAGATATCTCTTGCTGAAAGGAGAATAGAAGGAGGGGGGGGGCTCACTCATCCATTATTCATTGTTTACGTTATCATATAGAATAAACGATGCCAATGCATCATCGGAATAGGATTGTTGAAGCAATTAACAGATAATTGACCATTTATCTAATTGTGACCCTCAGATCGAACCAGATTACGAGAAGATGGCAGTCAAGGTGTGTGATGATGAGAGAGTGATTGCCTATGTGCCTGACTACCGTCTATCCACCGTCGATCCATCTAATTTATTCCGCCCCCCTTGTGACTTCGTGGAGTGAGTCTCAGTCTCAGTCTCTTCCCTCCTTCCCTCTATCTCTTCACTTCCCTTCCAGAGTAGATTCCTCTGTCTCTCCTCCCAATCTCAAAACTGCCGATTCAATCAAGGAAGAACAACCATTCGTATTCTACTTTTACAAGCAGAATTTCAATCGAAGAATGGCAGAGAAATTCAACCAGATCATTCTGAAACTGTACGATTATGATATACGGTAGGTCGATATCGATTTATCTAAAGTAAGACTGACTCAGATCTACACTGTTCATTGGAAGAGATGGACCAATAGACCAATGAAGAAAACGCGATCATTTATGGAAGAGAGCATATTGAGTTGATTGTTCAAGATGCATCATCTTGGTTATTCAGATCGGTAATACTCCCGTGACTCTCTCTCGTGTCTTCATTCTCTTCATTGCTCCTTCTATCGCCTTCGCTTCTTCTTTCCTCTTATTCATCATTGAAATCATCCACGCTATGTAAGATAATCCGATCACTTCTTCCTTCTCTCCTTCAATAATCAATCTTGAGTCTATTCGACAATCGAAGATTCTCTCCCTCTCATAACAATCTCTCTTCTATTCTCATTGATGGAAACTGGAGATTGAAGGAGGAAGGAAGGATGGAGAGGGCGGAATCCATAATGGGAGAGGCCCTTCCAAGGGATAAATACGATCCATGCACCATCATGTGATACCCCCCCCCTCCCTCCGCCCTCCCCCCCTCCTCCCCCGTCCCTCCCCCCCCCCCCCCACTGTATTGATATGCCTCTCGTTATTCTCTTATTTGTTACTTATCAGTGTTGTATCTTCGGGTTCTGTTATTCAACCCAACCCATTTATTTGTTGGCAGTCACAGCAGAATAAAGAATTGCACGATTGAAAGCCTGAATGAGAAGTGACATCGACGAAAGGGAAAAGAGAAGAAAGGGGAGTGAATTAGCTCTGGCTCTCGAAACAAGTCGAGTCCATTTAGGAAAGCCAAGATGGGGAGAGAACTATCTCAGAGGCGATTAGCTTAGATTCAATCAGAGGGGAGAGGGCATAGGGGGATAGAACTACTGCGAAGAGAACTTGAGGGGAGAGAATGATTGGAGAAAGGACGAAGGGTGACTGAAATGAACCAATTATAATAGAAATATTGTTCAGATTATGGAATTCTGTGATGTGTTTAGGCTAGAATGTGGCATACTACTTCCAAAAGATTGCCTGTCATTTTTTGTACTTGGGTTCATCTACCATCATGGTTCACTTGAGTGTATAGCTGGGGTGTGCAAAAAATTTCCCGCACTCCTCATTTCACATGCTCTCTCATCGATCAGAAAAACGAGAGAGCATGAGAAATGAGGAGTGCGGGAAATCTTTTGCACACCCCTGGTGTATAGGACAATCCGTACGAATCTTCCATCACGATGAGAGGGAAAATCAATAAAGATACACGATAATCAATAAATATAACTCACGAGAACAAGAGGAGATCCAACCATCGGATTGAGAATGAGTGGATTGAGAGCGAATGGCGACTGAAAGGGATCGATATTAGAAAGAAAGACTAGATATACTTACCAATAGAGAGTAATCGCGCAAAAAATTTTTTTTAAAAAGCAACCCACCAGAATTAGCGGAGTAAAAACTTGCGGGGACAGTATAAATGGGGAGAGTAGAAGAGGGGAGAGGACGATGGGATTGAAGATTCCTGTTATAGTACAGTCCTGTCAGGTTTCCCTGTGAACGCGCGCGCCCCGGGCGACCCCATCCAAACCCATGGTTTGTGCGGCTAGGATACATGAAAAATATGGGTGCACTGTGTGAAAACCTTCTCATATGTCCCATCTATTGGGGTGTTCCGAAAGTATTGATCATCTTGTTCTTTTATTTTTTTCTTGTGGAAGATAATGTCCAATCTCATTCACTCTTTCATATGTATTGAGGGTAACTTTGGACTATTTCATGCAGTTCTTAGATTGACCAATTGGAACCTACTGATGATGAAAAAAAAGGAAAAAAGACGCCACTTTTGATTTTGGAACCCCAGATTTGAAATTTCCCAACTCAGTACAGAATTAAAATGAAAAGCTCATATTGGAGCCATAGAGGGGGAAGAGGTCACACTAGCAAATAAAGTTGAGAAATATGATTTATACCGTACCGCAGGAGAATTAGGGCAAATTATTTTCACTTTTTTTCATTATAAGGAATTGAAGTTTTAAATTTTTAAATTTTCTGAACTTCTTGACCAGTCTTAGAAACTCTGTTTAAGATTATTCTTGTCTTATTTTATGGCGCATTTTTTCTAACTATTATTGGGATCCAATTCTATCATTTGTATAAATATGTGTGGGAAATGAAAAATTTCGTAATGATGATGAAATAAGCCGGGATGTCGTGCAAATAGTTTATTGTTAACTCTAAACTCTCATGAGATGGTGAACTGACTTTTACACATTTGGTAAAGTGAGAATTTAGAAAAAGTGATTTTTTGATGTCTGGTCTGAATGAAGTGGTTTTTTGAAAGTGAATAGATTTCCATGGTTGGAGCATCGAAATCGTAGAATAATAGTGGCTCAATCCAGCGCAGCATAGAATGAATCGTACCAAGTGAAAAATGTATAAGTGATCAATACTTTTGGAACACCCCAATACATCGATTTAGTTAAGAAAGGTGGATATTGCTAAACAATCTAATCTCTGAGAACGATTCTTTAGCAAATTGAGGCAAAAAATCAAACGTTTAATTTATGTTTTCTCGAGCTCTAATATCAAAATCCAGCTTTTGCGCGATCAAATACTCCAGAAACTCTATTGATTTGCTGATTTTGAAAAATTTACTTTTTTCGACTGGCCATGAGAGAGTGAAAAAAAAAATTAAAATCTCAAAATCAATTGACTATTTGTAATTCGGCTGTATTTGAACACGTAAAAGCTGGATTTTGATATTAGAGCTCGAGAAAACATAAATGAAACCAGTTAAGGGGCTTTGCCACTCGTTTGATTTTGCCCCCATATTCTTCGTGTATCCTAGCCACACAGGCCATGGGGTTGGATGGGGTCGCCCGGGGTCACCCGGGGCGCGCGCGTTCACAGGGAAACCTGACAGGACTGTAATGAGGACGATGACAATGGATTTTTTTTTGACAATGGAGTTCCACAGTGGTTGTGAGATCTCACGGGTTAAAGAGCATAAGTAAAAGGTTCATAAATGGTTGCAGTCAAGTTGAGGTACTGTCTTTCTTCTGACCATGAGATCGATCCCGTTACTATATATTATTGTATCTCTTCTTACCAGGACTGAGAATAAGAGGATGGGCGAGGAGGGGAGATAATACAATTGGAGAGAAGATCAACGGATTCTCAAATTAGTTTATTGTGTAAGTGATAAAATAAGAAACCCCACGAGAATTAAAGGAGAGAAGGCTCGAGGAGATAAGATTACTGTAATGGAAGGCCATTGATTATTAGGAAAAGACTCGGAACTCGTCTCCAGATTGAGATACATATATTGGCCTTACTATGAATGGATTGGAATGACTTACCAGGGACGAATACCCATGGACCGAGAACAACTGGACCGAATATGGCAGGACTGAAAGATGAATTGAGAAGAGAGGGAAAGGGATATCTCACCTGAGAATAGAAGGAGAAAGGACGAGAGGAGACCTGGAAGGATCATTCTTCCTCTGTCTACTGGATAGAATCTTATCTAAAGGGATATTGTACTTACAATATGATAGGCTGAGAAAGAAGAGTAGATTGGAATACGAGAGGAGTGTTGATGACTGGAGAGAGAATGAGGTCCTTTTGAGGAAGAGAGAATGAGTCCATTCTAGAGATTGCACGGATATTCTCTTCAATATGATGAGGAAGAGAAGAAGAAGGAATAGAAGAAAGAGTGGATAATCTCTCTTCGTCGTGATAGGGAGAAGAAGGCCCATAGATGAGGGAGAGTTGATCTGGCCTCATTATGAAGTATCCCTTCTCCTTCTGTTCATCCACCTACAATTCAATCTAGTCTCCATCTCTATTCAATCTCTCCCTCACTTGCTCCTGTGTATATGTCCCCTGTAATCTCTCGAATATATCAATCTTATCCGTCTCCTTCTTCCCATATAACTCAGTCACATTATCTCTAGTGAAATATAGTGGTTGACCACTTGGGGATCTCATCTCTTCCTCTTCCATTCCAATCCCTCGAGCCTTCTTCAACTTTTCATCCTGCAATCACTTTCCTCACTCCATCGCCCCCCCCTCCCCCCTCCCCTCTCCCCCCTCCCCTCACCCCCCCCCCCCCCATCCCCTCTCCCCCCTCCCTCACCTTCAGATACTTGACAGCATCACTGACTCCTGCTACTTCCATCACGAAGTTCAGCCATTCTTCATGTTCTCTTCCCTTTACTAATCCGAATCCATCTGAGAGGGAAGTCGCCCTCTCCAATCCTTTCCCTTCATTGTGAAGGGAGAAGAGAGATGGAGATAGCAAGTTCACCTCAATCCAATCTCTGGTCACTCGATGAATCACTCAATCTCTCACTTGTCCTTCATCTTCATCATCATCTGGTAATACACTCATCAATCGAGGGGAGAACAACTTGAGAGTCTTCTCTTCGAATCCACTCGTATTCTGTCCAGTTGCCATCATTCCCAATTTCACAGCTGAAATTCAATCAATTTAATTTCCGCCCTAATCCCTTCCCAACCTTCTCTAATCAGATGCAATGGTTCTCTCAGAACACTGTCCTTCTTCGATAATTTAGCCTCTGCTTTCCTCGCTTCCTTCAGAAGAGACATGGGATCACTCTCATCGAGATCTTCCAGTTCCTGAGGATACAACCATTCCTCAGTTGAATGATGGTATGGTCTCATACCTTCATAGCCAATGGTCTCCTCTCATCAATCTTCCCTTCAGCAGTATCCTCTTGAATCATTGCCAATCGTTTTGCAAACATTTTCTTGATTGTTTTCCTTGCTTTGATTCGTTTGGATTCCTTTTGAATCTCATCTATGATTTCTCTCCAACTGAAAACCTTCATTATATTGTATGTGAATCAATTGTAGCGCACTCAC
>BTSX01000002.1:18177851-18236343 GCA_036245825.1 Pristionchus entomophagus | reverse complement strand
GTATGATCGGGCAGTACCTAGAGATGGATACATTAGATGGACATGCACTCCAATCATTTAATTGTCCCGCAATACTCACCATTCAGGCTCGATCTTCTGGTTCTCCTCGAATAGGAAGCGGAGAACGTTGTCATCGGGGATGGGGAACAGAGTACGGGTCACCGGACTGAGAAACCATTCAGTGAGGGAGTGGGAGGGGGAGGGGGAGTGGGAGGGGGGAGGGGGAGGGGGAGGGGGAGGGACTCACCTGAGTTGAGTGAAGATGTAACGGGGACTGGCAGAGTCCTTTCCTCCCTGCAGTCTTGTTCCGAACTGACCAATGGGCAACAGAAGATTGATGTTGTTCGATCCCACGAAATCCTGCAACCCTTCCATCACTCCCTCCATCTCCCCTCCCCTCCCCTCCCTCCATCTCTCGATACCTGCGCTAGATTGACGATGGTTCCCATGAGAGACTGTTCACCGTGATGATAGGCAGACAATTCTCCGACTGCTCCAGCCAGTTGTGCCACCTTCACCTCCCTCTTATCCGCTCGTTTGAAACACGCGAATAGCACCTGATCACACACCAATCATTCCATCAACCGCAACCCCTTGACCCTCTATCTTCCCTCGATATAAACCATGTCTCAGTCTCGGTATTTCACATGACTGGGGCATCACCCCCAGTGGGTCAAATAAGATCACTGTGTAGATTTGGATAAAACACATCATGGACATTTCCTCATAACTATTCCTCTAATCTCACCATCTTCATTCCCCTCTACTCCTCTCCTCACCTTTCTCTGTCCAGGTTTCAATCCATCCACCAGACAGGGAATCGATCGCTCGTTGTCCGTGTTAGAGAAGAGCACCAACTCCTTGTTGATGAAATCGGAGAAGGATACGGTAGTCGTGTCCTGACAATCGATGATCCTCTCTCTCCTCTCCCCTACCACTCACCTTGTTATAGAGATAATCTTCCTCCAATCCCCTCACTCTTCTATCCTTCTTCTCTTGCATCCACTTCGTGAGCCAGTCCTGAATGAGTCCTCTCCTCTCTCTCCCTCCCCTCCCTCTTCTCACCTTTCTCTCTTCAATCTTCTTCTTACTGAATGCCATATCAACAGCCTCATCATCACCGGGTCCTCCATACTTGAACTTGATCCGATGTCTCGTCATATCCGAGAAGTACTCCTTGGCCTCCTTTGACGTCGAAGTACCTGACACACACCATCCATTACTACTCAACCCCCCCCCCCCCTCCCCTCCCATGTCATCAACTCCTCTCCTCCCAATCTATCAAGTAAGGATAAGTATGGCTCACCCAATCCCTTGTAGTACTTGATCTTGAACGTCTTCCAGTTATCAGTGTTATTCCTCCATTCATTGTATTCGGGATGGAGAAGAAGGACATCTCCTCTCTACCCTTTGTCGCCTTCACAATGGGAGTGATGAACTCCTCCACGAAGTTCCGACTAAATCACACACAATCAATTGAGTAAGAGGGGGGAGGGGGGATTGGTCACCTACCGAATGAGATGAGGCCAGTTGTGGTGGATGAAGTTGATGACCAGACCCTTGATGTGAGATCCATCTTGATCCTGAAAGGGGATTCAATGCCTAGGTCAATCCAACGGGTCTCTCCTCTCTCTCTCTCTCTCTCTCTCACCTGATCAGCCATCACCATCACTTTTCCGTAACGGAGATTCTTCATGTCATCATCCTTATCATACTTCACTTTGTACTGCAGACCGAGGATCTTGAGGAGAGCGTTGATCTCAGCATTGTCTGCCACCTGCAATCAATAATCAGTCAACCTTCTCATCCCCTATGCCCTCTCAGACTACTACCAATGGATGGGAAGATGAGTGACCTGCTTGATGTTTCCTTCTCTGACATTGAGTAGTTTTCCTCTGAGAGGGAATACTCCATATCTATCTCTTCCGACGACTCCCAATCCCGACACAGCTAGAGTCTTGGCCGAATCTCCCTCAGTCAGAATGAGGGTACACAAATGAGAATTCTTCGTTCCCGCGTCGTTTGCATCTTCCAGTTTAGGAATTCCCTGCAATTCATCCATCAATGGGATCTACTCCCCCCCCCCCCCCCCCCACTCAATCCCTTTCTCTCTCCCCTCTCACGTACCTTCAGTTTGCTAGTCTTCTTGCTGCTGCACTTCTTGTCCATGATCTCCATCTGCTTGAACTTCACCCACGACAGAACTGAGTCAACGATACCACATGCTTGTGCCTGAATCAAGTGCTCAGTTCATAGTCAATCCACTCTAATAATGCAATATCATATTATCAAAATGAGTGTCTCAGTCTCGGTATTTCATATGACTGAACACTCAAGTCCAGTGTATCAAATAAGATCGTGTGTAGATTTGAATTAAGAACATCACTAACAGTCATTGAGGAAAAGAAACAATATTGTCCGTGGATGCAGTCTAGATCCCATCAATATTACCTGTTTGGCGAATTTATCGGAGACTTCTCCCTTGCTTCCGAAGCTTTTTGCCTGTAGAGTCATCGTCTCCTTGGTCTGGGAATCGAAGGTGGGATTCTCGATCAGAGCATTCACGAATACCCACATGTGGTTCTTCACCTGCAAATACAATCAATCACAATCTATTCCCTTCCTCCCCCTAATCTCGTCGACTTACTTGGAATGGCTTCACTTGGACGGTACTCTTTCCCACTTTCTTCTTGATAGTCTCGATCAACTTCTGTACCATTTGATCGGCAACATAGTCAACATGACGACCTCCCTGCAATCATCCCTCATCCATCCATCTACTCCTTCCATTCCATCTCCTTACCTTCGAAGTGGCGATTGAATTGACGAAAGATACTTGTTGGAATCCCTTGTCCGAGACGGTGAGTGCCACCTCCCATCGATCGTTCAACTGCAATGGATCCCTCTCTCTCCCCATCCTCCTTCCTTTTCTTCTCCTTCTCTCACCTGCTCATAGCACACTTTGAGTGGTTCTCCCATTGCGTCTGTCTCATGCTTCGTGTACTGTTCCACGTACTGCTTGAATCCAGTGACAGGAATCAGCTTGTTGTTCAGATACACTTTGACTCCTCTCGATGATCCCGCCACATCGTATGCTCGTCTGCCATTCACTCATCAATCACGGGCCTTATCACTCTCCCTCACCTGCACATGAGAGCGATGATATCATCATCCAATTCGTCCATCTTGAACTTCTTGAGATCTGGTTTGAAAGTGACCTTGGTGAAGTCATCTCCACTCGACTTGCACACTTCTGCCTCCTCATCCTTCGTCATGTTATTCTTCCATGTCTACAACACATCAATCACATCCCCTTCTCACATACTCTAATATCAATTCTCATACCTGCTTAAACAACTTTCCGTATTCCTTGCTGCTCGTCTCGAGGGTGAATTCAGTAGAGAAGATGTTGCACAGCTTCGCTCCATATCCATTCCTACCTCCTGTCACCTGAAATTGATATAATAATATAATACATATGGGAAGGAAGGGAAGAGGGTGCTAACCTTCTTCTCATCATCGTTGTAGTTAGAAGAAGTGAGAAGTGTTCCGAAGATCAGCTCAGGTACGAACATGTTCTCCACCTCAAAAAGGAACATTGGAGTGGATATTCACATTTAAATGAATTACCTTATGCATCGCCACGGGGATTCCCTTGCCGTTATTAAATACAGAGATCTCGTTTTTCTGCCTGAAATTAGAATTCGTTGTACAATGGTAAGAGAAGCGAGGAGACTCACTTATTAATATTGACTTTGATGAGGTTCATCTTGGCATCTCTTTGCTTATTATCTGCTGCATTGACGAGAATCTCGTCGAAGATCTTGTACAAACCGGGAACGTATCTGATATCCTTCAGGATCATCCTCTCAGCCTCTGTGTCGTACACCCACATCGGCTGCAAGTCAACTATCATGATACTTTCTGCCCATTGGATTTAGCCAAGCCTGAGCCAAAATTGCTCCGACGCGAAGCGCCGGGGCTAAAAACTGGATGATTGGTAAACATATAGAAGGGAAATAGACTCACCGCCTTCTCAGTGTACTCGACAGATCCAATGTAGGTGTCGGGACGGAGCAGAATGTGCTCTAGCTGAGACTTCTTCTGGTAGATATCCTCGATCGACGTCTTTCCCTTCTTCTTCGTCGTATCGATGTTAGTGAAGACGGCACGATCCTCCTCGGTCATTGACATCGATACATCGCCTGAAAGAGAAGGCATTCATCTATTCAATTCCAATCGCAACTCTATTAATCTCACCGTTTTCATTCTTTTTCTTCTTGGGAGATGCCTTCGGCTTGTCTGCGGCAGGCTTCTTCTTAACGGCCGGCGCCTTCTTCTTCGGCGAGTCATCAACGAAGAACTGAAAGAGAATAAATTAGAACTGGAAAAGAAAATGGATCGATGAGAAAGATGAGACCAATTACATCGTCATCTGATTCGCTGCTCATAGCGTCGTTCGAGAGGGGGGCCTGCCTCACTAAAAAAGGATAACGTCAAACAATATCAAAACAATCTAATTAAAAGAAATAAGCATAATTCGAAAACTAAACTATATAAAATGACTAAATTTTTTTCGAAATTCTAGTAATAAACGGACGCTGATTTTCCCGCTCTACATACGCGCTATTTTCTCGAAAGTGGCACGCCACGATAATTCTACCGACACCCGGACCCCATGGCTAATAATAAAATGAAGAGAAGCAAAAAAATTATACTCAGTTTGCCCCTACAAAAGGCGCGCGATTCAAACAGTAGAAAAATCAGGTTTCTTTGAAAAGACCAACCATTATATCAGGGTCAATGTTTTTAAATTCCCTGAGAAACGCGGGGAAAATTCAAACATGTGAACTTATGATGTGCAAGTTAGTCGAAATCTTCGCGGGACGCAGAACTCTTTCTGTATTTAGTGGTTGGAGGTGGAGAACTTTGGGAACCTACTATATTTAGTGGAATTTCGAGGCGGGGCCTCGTTACAAATTCTAGCCACGGTTTTCGCCTCGGGTAGGATTTCAGTCCGCCATGGGCACGCATAATTTTGAAGATTACGGTAAGCTGAAACCGTCAACTAACTAATTTCCTCTAGAATTATTGCAAGATTTATTGATTTAGTGATCTTCTGGAAGATTCTAGACGCAACACTAACACCAAATGGCAATCTCACGAATCTGAACAATCCACGATGTGTGCTCACTCCCAACAGATTTCGACTGTTCTCTTCGACTCTTCGATCTGCACGGCACCCGGAGAGAAGACATAGTGCGAGCGAGAACGTGCAAAACTACAAACTACAAACCACGAAACCAACCGCTCGAGCTCGAGTTGCCTGACTAGCAATTTGGTTGACATTGCCGAAAAACGGTAATCCCTGATTCTCAATCTCAGTTCTCGATTCGGTCTCTAAAAACATCGAAACTCTAATTGAAAATCAGGGTGTTTGCACCGCGCAAAGCTGGGAATCGCGAACTGAAATCTGAAATCAGGGTACATCGCTATGAGGCAAACGTTTAAATTGATAATCAGGCAACCTGAAAATACTGTACGGGTTTTGGATTCGGGGAGGTTCTTGATTTGACCCGGATGAGCGGGTTCACTTTCAGCCTGGCTGAAAATCTCCGACATCACCGGAAGCGGGTATATGTTCGGCTCGAGATTGTCATTCAGTCCAGTGGAAAAGTCTACACAGGCTCTCCACTTTCCATTCGCCTTGGGCACCGTGAGAATGGGTGCCGCTTATTCCAGATGATCGACTGGCTCGATCGCACCAATATCCAGGAGTCGATCTAACTCCTCGTTCACCTTGGGAATCATTGCTAGTGGGACCTCACGTCTCTTGCAGAAGACAGATCTCGCACCATCCTCTAGAGCTCCGATCCTCTCAGGAGCTCCGATCTCTTCCCATGTGGAATCCGAGATAAGAGTAATATCAGATCCTGTGTCGACCAACATCTCAATCATTATCCCATTCATTTCGACGGCACTGAACTGCTCCATTCCATCGGGGAGGTCACCGGATACCATGTGCACTTTCTGCTCTTTCAAGTTGTTCTTATTTGATCCAGTCCATTTGTTGCACATCATTTTCAGATGTCCCATCTGCATGCATTTGAAGCATTTTGATCTGACAGGTGCCTGAATTTTTTATCATATGTACCTTTTTTATTTCGGATTTTCAAGAGCTCTAGTTTGCGTAAATACGTCAGAAAATCATTTGGGAACTTTTTTTTTTCTTTTTGACCCAAAATTGACCATAAGGGGGAAAATGGAAAAAGTCGAAAAAATTTTCATCTCGAAAAATTATGTCCACTTGCTCATGCGAACTTTCCATACTTGTTAACGTGATAGAAAGTTGACTACCGTACTTTGGAAGTTATGGTAGCATCAGAGAAAAAAATTGGCATGAGCGGGAATAGAACCAGCGCCGCTTGAATTAGTGGTCAAACTTCTCACCCAGTCGGCTACAGCCGCCGTTGGGATGTATGCCTTACACTACAGTTAAATCTCACGCGAAATGCGATTTCGCTTCAACGGCTTCGGTGGCAGATTTTGAAAGCGGAAATGGAATCAGCGTGGTCGATTTAGTATACCCTCCAAGTTTCGTGAAGATCGGGATATGTGTCGTCAGGTTTTCCCTGTGAGATGAGGGCATGAATCTTCAGTACACACAGAGAAATATTTTTTCACTGCACAAAGTATGACTGCCTTTTCAGACTCATATGTATGAAAAATGTATACTTTTGTCTTCTGCGAGATAATACATTCAAAGTATGAAAATTTAAACAAATCATTTTTTGATAAGCGAAAGTTTGAACATATTTATTACAGTAAGCCAGCTTTTTCATTACGAAAACCGTGCTGGCCGGTTCTTTGTCAATTTAACGCTTTAATGTGTGACATTTTTGTTGCTGTTACTTTTAAATTAGAGTCTCGATCCAATGTTGTAGGTTGAGCTATGCGTTTGTCGCGCATTTTGCCCGGGTTGTCGTGTAAGGCTCTGTTAGAGCCGACTTTTTATTTCTCGGGTGTTAGAGTCAGTTAGAGTCAATTTTGTTGTCGTTCCTTCTTTCGATTCAGTGCAGTTTTGTTTAAACTGTGGTCTAATTAGCGACCAATTCAGCTACGGTGACTATCGTCTGATGTGGTGGAGTGGGGCGTGCTGGCGACGACTGATGGATCGTCGCGAGTTCGATTCGGCGGAACAGACGTTCTGTGCGGAGTCAAGTGCGAACTTGTCGAGGTTTGTCCGCTACTTTCTCGTTTTCAAAGCAACTCGTGTGTTTTTGAACGATCCCGCTCCCGTTATGTTAATTTGTTATCGCCTCAGCCATTGAAGGCGTGTTTTCTAGCTTTAGCAGCTATCAAACCTAAACGAAAATTATCCGGAATCATCCAGCTTAATGTCTTTATATTTATTATTTTAATAATATTTAAATATTGTATTAAAGTGCGAGGATCCGTTGAATGAGATGGAGCGACTCGTGTTCAGCGTTGACTGCTCCGCCAACGCAACGCCGCAGTTTATCGGTTGGTTTATTCGTGTTGCATTGGCATATTGGTCGCTTGTTGACACATCTCGATAGCAAATGAGTTTCATTTAGTATTTTATTATTTAAATATTTAAGGCGAAGAGAGGCATAGTGAAACATCATTTACACGTCATGGTTAATGCCTGACAGACCATTGATTTACTTATATATCTCAGATTATGCTAATAGCCCTCTAATTATTCTCATTATTCCCTCCAGGAAAGGGCGGTGACAAGTACGCAGAGGAGCTCGCGGATGCCCTCCACTTAGCGTACGACAACGAGGGTCCCTGATCTGGCCAAGGGAGTTACTATTTGTTTAATTTCAAATAAATTATTATTCTTGACTGGTTTGAGTTTCATTAATCTTTGTTGTTGCTGCCAATGACAGCCTGTCATAGTCGTCACTTTCATCACTGCTATTTTTATGTTTCACAAATCATTATGATGAGATTCTAGTGAACTGCAATCTCTTTTTTTCGTAACAACGCTACCCGACTGAATTGGGTTTCAACGTCATTCCCTTTACGATTTCAGACTGCCGCTCACTCCAATTCACGTCTGGCGTCTCTACGTCGACGTCGTCATCTTGTAGTTCCGAAGGGCCGTCGTGGACGCCGCCAGTGTGGATGTTAGTTTTTTATTCATTCTATTAACTAAATTTTTGAAACAATCCCATCAGTTGAAACCGTTATCATAGGGTTGTAATGTGAGTGAAACACGAAGCGACCTAGTTCAAATAACTATTTATTTATTTAGAAATAATTACTTATATTTGGGAGTAATTGACGTGTTTTCCCTCCAGATCCGTAAGACGTTCAGTAGTCGAAGGACAATGTGGAGACGATGAAGAGACTGAGAGACTAGCTGCCAAGGTCAAACAGGTACGGTTCTTACTTTTCTTTCTTTTTTTTGGCCGGATGTGATTCTAGGGTCGCTGAATTCCTGTTCTATATTGAATACATGTTTAGTAGTCGTGAATAAAACGTGGCAGCTGAACATTAAAAAAAACATTTGGAGACTAATACGCAATTTTTTGTTGGTTTTCTCTGTTTGCCCAACTTGGCCGGGCATGCCCTGCTGAAATAGTCCCAGACACTCAAGAAAATCGAGAGCAATGAATATGAAAAGAGAGCACAATAATATTTATTACGATAGTATCGAGTGCAGCTCGTGGTCATACCGTAATCCCAAGTTTCTTTTAAATTTTCGCATTCATTGATCTCGCTTTTATCCATTATCTTTGGAATATTTCATCGGAACATGCCCCGCCAATATGGACAAAAAGGGTGGACAAAATATTTTTTTTTACAAAATATACTTTACAATAGCGTGTTCGTTGATTGTCACAAGGGTCATAATGTTCAGTTGACACGATTATGTTGAGGGGGCATTAAGTAACGAAAAGAGGACATTATGTGTGGGGTATAAAAAAAAACCAAAACGGACATGGTAGCCTGATGATACTGTGGTCGGAGCCTTTGTATGAGTACTACTGGCTGACGTTATACTGTAACTTTATTGATGGGAGACTGTAGTCCCGGAACCGAAGGATAGTTTAATTCATTGGGAAGGTACGGTAGTGGCTCCTAGTAGAAATTGTACATAGGTCTGATGGGTTACGGTATCATGTCCTTGAAACTCCCCAATATTGCAGATTCTGGACTCCGCCCCTCCATCTGCCTCGGCCACGCCTGCAACACCGACCGCTTCGTGTGCAAGGTCGAGCCCGCCGCCGTAAAAAATAATTCCCTATTTCTCAATTTGTTTATTGTTATCTGTCCCCCATCGATATTGTTTTACTGCTCATTATGCTGTGATTGATTTTGTCGATAAAGTGACATGTTTTCTACTATTCCTTGTTATCCACAACATGAGGGCATCCTTAATGAGCGAAGCAAGAAGCACGGGGAAGAAGTGGGTGGGGGTGTGAACAGGCATGGAAAGTATGAATTTCCGAGGCGAGCTCTATTCGGGCCAAATTCAGACTTTGAAAGTATGAATATGAGTTCATACCCCCAAAGTATGAATTTTTCATACCTACCAATCACTAATGACGCGTAGATATACTCTAAAAGTATGAAAAATTCATACTTATTTCTCTGAAAGTATGTTCCTCCCTTCCACATCGAGAACATGAAGATACATTCGACCGATTGCCATCGCTATTTCTCGGCGATTCTCGATTGGATTTGTGCCACTTGGGATTGTATTTGGACACTGCGTTCACCAGAGGCACGCTGTGTCCATTCTGATTAGTGGCAGCATGGACGTCTCCATACACCTTGTAGCTATCAGCCACTTTGAGTACCGTATCCATATTTGGAGTCTCATCTCCCAATCTCATCGCATGGAACATAGAAAGTGTAGAAGTGTATCGAGGCAGATCGACTCCTGCCAGCAGAATCATTGCCTTGAACTGCTCTGACGTCATCTCACTGATATTATCTCACTCTGTTCAGTATGCTTGAGAACTCCTTCAGATCCTCACATCTCAACTTGGACATTTTCATTTGGGAAAGATCCAATCTCTTCTCGAACTGAGTGCGCTTGTCACCGAACAGACCCTTCATGATAGCCACTATCTCCTCGAATGTCAGTTCAGCTGGACTCTTTGGACGGATGTGATTTCTGAACTGCTTATCCACTTTGTCGTCGATCTTTCTGAGCAGTATCCTTCCCTTATCACCATCCTCCAATCCACTGAAATCATTTTTTAATCAGTGGATGGAGAGACACAGAGAAGATTTCTCTGTGTCTCTCCATCCACTGATCGAATGTCAATCAATCTTCCGGTCTGTATGAGAAACTTCTGATCTGCTTCTCGAGAGCATCGATACTCGGTCCATTGTTTGTCCCTCGGACGTCACTGACTGGACAGTACTCGATCGATCTCTCAATAGCTCTTGAATGGTTTAATTCTGCTTCTCCATTCTCTGATCTTGCTTCTCCATCGTTTCTCTCAACATTTTCAACTGTAACTCGCTCTGATCCTTCTTGTGAGATTGCATCATCTCCATCATCATTTTCATCATCTTGCTCCTTTCAGTCTCGGACATCTTTGTGCACGTGTACTTAGATCCCTGATCTACTCAATCAATACTTCCAGTCGACCTATCGACTACACTCGGCACCTACCGATCCACTTGTCTTCTGAGTGTCTCTCACTCAGACAATCTGACAATGACTCTACCCGAGTCGGCACAACACCAAGAGATTCTCACTTAGAGACCGAGGTTAACCACCTCTCACCACTCTTCAATTGACAGACGACTCGAAGTGACTGGGCAACAGCCCTTATCACACTTCGAGACTGGAGACCTCAAGGGACCGAGGCAACGACCTCTTATCACCCTTGAAGCCAGAAGAAACTAGTCAGAATCGATCTGAACGCCACTATTGTGTCCCTGGCTTGTGCCCGAAGACGGAGAGAGTTTTTATATTTTGTCCCATTTTGCGCGTGAAGTCACAAAAAAATTACTCTATTATACAGTAATTGAGATGCATCCAAAGTATAAGGAGACGTCTAAAAAGGTAACAGCAGCGCGTGCAGCACCTCTTCCCACTCCAGTCAAGAGAGTGGCTGCTGCAAGGGTCGTGCGACCCTCGGAGGAAGGCCCTGCTGTCCCATCCAAGATAATGGCAGATGATGCAGCAGTGGAGACCATCTCTGCCGCTACTAGTAGTATACTCTTCTCTCTCGTCCTCGTCAATCTCTTCCTCATCATCTTCCATCCCCCCCCCTCATCTTCCCCCTTCCTCTTCCTCTTCCCATCTCGATCCATCTGACTCATCAGACCCTCTGGATAGATCAGCTCGCTGCCGACCATTCCGTCCCAATGCTCACCATCCCATCAATCTCATTCCTCTTCCCTTCTCTTCCTACAATCTCGTTCTCGTCCATTCTCAATCCATCCAATGAGAAGACTATCCAGACCATCGAGAGAGATTCACATCATTGCTCCTTCTCTCGATCCGAATGAACCCATTCGACTGCCCTATCCTCCCCCCCCCCTCCCCTTCTCCCTCCCTCCTCCGATTCTTAAGAGACTGATACAGAGGAGGCGACTGTAGCAAAGGAAGTGGATCCAGTAAAAGGGCCGATCAAACTGAGACACGGCCCTCGGAGAGCCGACACAGAGCCAACGAAAACGTCAAGAGCGAACTTTAGGCTACAAACTACAAAAACAGTGACAACCGCGTTGCCCGAATCACGCGCGTGCGGTTCTAGTTGCCTGATTTTCACGTCGCTATGAGACCATTCAAAAAGTTGATCCTGAATCACGATAAATCAGGGATTTGACGTGATATCACGTAAAATCCCTGATTTCACGTTCAGGCTCCGCTTTCTACTGTATGGTTTTTGCGGGCCCGCGCTCATTTCCTGATTTTCCCTGATTAGTGGCGACATTTTTCGCTTGGCTTATGAGGGCGGCCCGGGTGCCGTGCCGAAACAAGCAACGAGAAAGTGACGAGTCTTGTGGTAAAACTGTTCGCTTACAGTGTTTTTGGTAAATTATTGCTTTTCGTGGTGGGAGAAAATTCGCTTTATCGCTTGGATTAAATCGGCGAACGCCCCGGTACCGTAATCACCCGCAGGGGAGGGAGTGTTTTGACCATTGTCTGAGTTTTCTCGCATTTGAAGTTCGCATATTCTGGATCTTTTGGAGTCTGTGACCGATAACCTACGAATTAAGCACAAAAAGAAGCCACCAAGTGAAATAGATCCCCACGTCAAAAAATCAGAATGTTCAACCTTTTTTCTTACAGACTAGGGCTGGCCAAACGATTGCGGGATTGCGGGCACGCAATCTCACGCCTCTGAGTGCGGGCCCCATTTCTAACCCGGCGCGGGCTAGAGCGCACACTCTCCCCTCGGCTTGTGAGAAATGCCTTCTCGCTGGGCGTCATTGAGAGCCCAAGGAGAGGGTGCGCTCTAGTTTGCGCGGGTTTGAAAAAGAGGGCGGAGAGGGAGCGGTGGAGCACTCGCTGAGCGGGAGGAGGATTGCGGGCCCGCAATCGGAGGCGAGGGGGAGGGAGAGGGATTACGGGCCCGCAATTCGAGGCGTGCGATTGCGGTCCCGAATAGCCCGAATAGCCAACCCTATTACAGACTCCATGAATCACGTATCTGACACAGCTCCAATATTTTTTTTTTGATTATTTTTTTAAAGAATGAGAGTGATTTCGCTAAATTGGGCGTGCTTAACAACCTAAAAACACTCATGATTTATCGTTTAAACTAGTTTCGCGCGATACCATAAGCGATACCAACTCAGCCGCGACGGGCAACCGCAACGCATCTGTCATTTTCGCTTAGACTCGTCGCTGTGTCGGCCGTGCTATGTCGGCGGCCCGGTTGCCGTGCCGTGGGGCAGTCTATCCAAATAGATTCGAAAACATTCAAAAAGGAATTTTGGATTACGGCTACGGCAGGTTAGTGTGAGTGCATTTCTAAAGATATTTGCAGCAAATATCTTATTTTGTAATATCTAAATAATTTGCATATGGACCACCAGCGCCTGTGAGCCGACTTTGCTAAATCTGGTCGAAAGTAGGCTCAACATCACCGTCAGGGTCTCAATATCATTTTTGCTTTTGGACGTGTGTCGATAGCTCTTCTCCAAAGCCCGTGAGGGCTTTAGATGCACGCGCGCTTCACCCAGTCAGAGAGGGGAGAGAGGCGAGACGAGAGAGAAAGGGACGGAGCCTCTCTCGCAGTGTGCAGATGGAGAGCCGGGTATTACTCGCAACGGCATCACTAGTGGCTGGTGAATAGGAGAATGGGTCTTAGTTAGGGGCGTAAGCCTCTTGCAAAACATCACCTGCGGGCGGGAGTCGAACCTGCCTGCGTCGGCATGCCGGTCAGACACCATGCCCATTATCGACACACGCACTAATGGAACGTTTCTCGCGCGGACATTGGGGCGAGAGAGCATTCTAGGGTAGAGAAAGAGAGGAAAACGAGAGAGCGTGTAAAGAGAGGAGAGTGCGCGCGACATGGCTCAGTGGTAAGAGAAAGCACTAGCAATCGACAAGCCGTTGTCGATTTCGGTGCCCAGCCAATGCAAATCTGTTGCTTTATTTTTTGCGTAATTTCGAAGTTTTCGCAGGCGCTAACGACAGAAAAAGTGGGCATTTGCATGTTCGTCAGATTGCGATTTTAATCACACGGAATTAATGAAATATTTATCTCAGTGCAAAAAATAGAAACATCCAGAATGATCAATCTGAGTTTGCAGACAAGTCTACTCCAGTGGTAGACTCAACTCCACTTTATTTTTAAAACATGATTTATCAAATTAAACGAATAATATAAGACATTTTCGCATTAACAACATATTGGAGAAATGACCGTGACTAGGAGTAACAATTGTGGAAAATCTAAGAAATGGGGATGGATCTTCGTATTGATGCGAGTGCTTCTTGTCCTAGCACTTATTCTTCTCATTTCCTCATCCTCTCGCCGTCGCCGTCATCACAGACGGGGCTCTCGGGCACCTGAGTAGAAATACAGTAACTATAAGGCTAACTATAGTATAAGCCGATCAACATATTTATTTTTAGAAACATTTCTCAATGCTAGATTCTAGAATAACGAAGATATTACTTAGGGAGATATTAGGCAGATTGTACTGCATGGTTAGGCATAATTTATTTCAAACTGAACCAATCTTTATCAAATTGTTTGATATGGTTCTGATATTGTATGATTGCTGACGACAACACATACATACACTTTGAACATACTTATATGGGATGCACTCGAAATCAGTCATTTCTCTGAAATCTTTTTTTCAATAGCAAAATTCAAATGAATATCTAAAAGAATTTTCACGTAACAGATTCGAAAGTGCGACTCTCGAGCTTCTGAATCCATTTTTTTTTTAGATCCTACCAAAATCGATTTTTGATGCTGGTTTTGTGGCAAATACAGTACATGTCGGAGCATCTGATTGAGCTATTTTTTTCGTTGCGCTTTCGAACTAAAATTCATAGGGTAACATCGAGCAACAACAAAAAATATTTTTGTCGCATCAAGGAAAAACGATATTCAGAAACTCGAGAGTCGCACTTTCTGATCCGTTACCTGAAGACTCTGTTCTATTTTTATTTGAATTTATCGTACATCGCTACGTCTTGCTATGCCTCGCTAGGTCAAGAACAGAGCTTTATGATGAGATGAGGGCGCGCGCTAGGTGCGGCGGGTTTGGCAAGGAGGGAGAGGGAGCCGATCAGCATACGGAGCTTGCACGCGATAAACGTAACGAGGCGTTCTCCTATAGATAAAAGAACGTTGGGCGGCAAATTTACTGTTCGAAGCAAATGGGTCGTGTGGGCCGGAGGTGTGGGATAACCCTTGGGAACTACTAGGGTAGGTACTTGAGATGGTGCCTGATCGAATGGCACTATCGCTGAGCCGATCAGATGACGTTGAGTAGGTCAAAGATGACGTCAAAGTTGGGACACTCGACTTTTTCCGTTTTTCGACCCTTCAAATGACTGTCCAGCGCGCCCCCGTGAACCGAACACCCTACATATGGGTTGTTTCTGAAAGCTCACGACGAGGGCTACAAGAAACAAAAGTCAGCGAAGCTGAGTATCGACTCTGTAGGACCACTCTGAAACGAGATATGGCGGGGTAAAGGTTTGGCGTTTGGAGCAATCGCTATTCAGGCGGTTGACATTCAGATGCGGGGGAGGGAAATACTAATGGATGCAAGTAGGAGGTTGGGAAAACATTGGGGAATCGATAGATGCTTTGGTTGAGTCGATTAGTGGAAAGGCGGCTGAGCACGGTTCGTTCCCGTGAGGTACTATTGTGCGGAATACGACGGTTTTTGGAGAAATTCTCCGAGTTCGATCACGGTTCTTGGTTCTACGAATTGGGAGTGCCAAATGGAGTTGACAGCCGTGTAGAGTGACCCGTGACAGTTAGAACCGTGTTTTGGTTGAAGGGTTTTATTAAGTCTAAAGCGTGGTGTAGTGGTTGCAAGATGGGGCTTCGGATAGTAAATGCGCGGGTTCGAATCCCCACCGGTGCAAAGTCTTTTGCAATAATTTTCGCATGCTCGGGTCATGTCGGGGAGTAGTCGAGGAGTGTCAATCCCGGCGTGGTTGTGTTTCAGACTGAAGTTTTATCAGAACTAGGCCGAATTGCGTCGTTCTGCTTGGGAATCGATTAGATCTCTAGCCGTGGAGGGGAGGAGTGACAGTTTCAAGGGTGGTAATTTTTCTGCCGTGTCAGAAAAATTACCACAATGGTGACTGCGTCAGAAAAATTACCACAAAGGAGGCTGTGTCAGAAAATGTACCACTGAGGCGACTGTGTCAGAAAAATTATCACAGATTGTGGTAATTTTTCTGACACTGATCAGAGTGGTAATATTTCTGACAGTTATCAGGGTGGTAATTTTAAGAAAGGAGATCTTTGCGGCATACAGAGAGGCTGCTAGCAAACTCAAACTAATTTCTAGAAAACTTGACGGCGTACTCCTAGCGAGCGTAGCTCGGCTAGTAGCGATAATAACGAGCCCGCTACCTCTCCTCTCGAGGTAGCGGGCTCGCTATCTCGTTATCGTTTAGCCAACCCTACATAGTATTATCCCAAACAGAGCAAATAACAAAAAAAGCCAAAACCCGAAATAAATAAATAAATCTTTTTTTATAAATAAATATTAACCTGTTGAAGACACGAAACGTTGAGAGAGAGGAGCTTGGCGTTGAAGCACTCGATCATCGCCCGGGCAGTCTGGTCCATCAACTTGTTCGCTAATCCTGGAATATATTTTTTTATTTATATTTATTACGGTATTAGAATTGATTTATGTGGTAAAACTATTATAAATGAACATAGTGTTGTCACACACCACGATATTTCGACTATTCCCGTGTGCTCCGCGAGCGCGCACATGCATTTCCAACGCAGTTTTTGTTTTTGGGATTTTTGACATCTGTCCCAGTTTGTCCCCGCTCTAGCACTATTCTTAATTTGTTCTGCTGATTCTGGCGAATCGAATAGTTATGGTCAAATGGCGTCGGAATCGTTGATTTCGGCCTTTGAAAGTGGAAAAGTCGTGAACCTTCGTAGTTTTCTGCGTTCTCCGTGGTCTGACTCGCCTCCCCTATGCTCAAACGTCTACAAATACCTTCTATGGACTATTGCGCAACGTTCAGTTATAATTCATAATAATAAAATAACAATTAAATTATTTTCAAAAATATAAAATCATAAGTTGATACACAGCTCGACATTTTCGATTACGGTGGATCGCTGGCGAAAACGCAATTTTAATAAACCTCTATATTTATGTTATTTATTTATTTTAATAAATATTTTTATCCCCAATCGATTCAGCTGTCACAATTCCATAGAACACACGAAAAGCGATGACTCTAAAAAATTTTTTCTAGATACTCGTTTGCGGTCCCTAAACATGTCCGGTAAAATTTCAGAAGTATTGTAAATTTTTTGTAAATTTTACCATGTGATTAAAAAAAAAAGGGTTTCTGGCATTAAGTTTGCAGGTTTTAATGTATAGTGATTATTAACTAATATTTGAAGAACAAAAATTTCATTCTTTCGGTCCTCCCAATCAGCTTATGCGATATCCACGCGGACTAGTTATTTGTGATCTATATGTGCTTGCTTTTGGTAACGCATGAGCTTATGATGAGCCCCGTCTCCGGTTTTTACACGAAATTCAAAAACAATTAATAACAATAGAGTAATTTAGAAGGTTAGTTTTTTTGTTGAGATGATTTATTGGCTCTATTTTACTTTACGGACAGATAGTGCGCAGAATGGAGACAGCTATTCAACTTTATATCTAGCCTAACAGTGTACTAATCGATCAAGAAGATAGGCAAATTATTTGGCGCCAAAGCAAGAAAGGACGCGGAAGAGGAAGGGGAGAAGAGGTCAACTGGCACGCCTACCATGCACTCACTACTATAATCCTCCCCACCTACCTACCCCTCCCTGTACCGCTCCTATTATTATTTTTTGATTCAACACCAAATCCCGTTTCATCTGGTACCAGTTTGTTTTGAAACTATTTGTATGCCACATTGCAGAGCCCTACATGCTCTTGGGAAAGCATCTGTCTAGATTATACGCATGCCTAGATATGAGTAATCATCAAATATCTTAAGGCAACATTCTAAAAATATAAATAATATACACATGCACTACTTTACACGAGGTTGGATCTTGCGAACTATATTGATTGAACGGATCGAACTGCAAACCAGCGGGAGCGGGGGTGGATCAAAATGGGTAATGTCCAGCCAGAGACAGATGAACGCCGCTCGAGATGGATCGACTCGTCGGGTGAGTGATTTTCATAAATATCGATTGATATCGATTTTCCCCAAAGAAATCGATCTAATGGATACTTTTCAGTTTCAAGGTTTTCTTCCTCATGTCAGCTGGAGTAGTCATTAGTTGCTGACCACGCACTCCTTCTCTTCATGCCTGACGAGATCGGCGGAATAACGAACCAAAGAATCAACGGTTAGATCACCAGATGATTTTTCTTTTTTCATTCCGGCACCAGTCGCAAAAGAGTGGTGGAGGATAGTCTCAAGTGAAGGCAAAAACCACTCTCTCCGATTTGCGTAATCTCTTGCCGGTCAGAGAAACGAGAGAGCGCGCGAAATGGGGAGTGTTTGGTTCCGATTTGCCATCGCTGCGATTAGTATCTGGTGTGCGTTAGCGAAGCTTGAATCCAACTTTAGGGTTGTATCTTCCTTAAACACGCTCTCTAGCTCGTTGTTCTTGATTCCATTTTGCACATCAAGCATTAGTGATGTCGTTTCGGTTTTCGACTCTCTTCGTTCAGCGTGTGGAATGGAGAGAGCCAAAACCGAAATTACATTCCTAGAAAGCATGTGAAAGGAAGAGCCTCAAGTTGGATCCAAGCTATAGCCTTGCAGGGGCAATTTGGGGCGCACAACTGAACAGAGGGTAATGCCGATCATCCAACTGTCCACCTGAGATTGAATATTGTAATGATGGGATCGCGAGAAGTGGTCTCTTCCTCTCACGCATTTTCTTTGCGGAAAAGTCATAATAAAGAGTCCACTTCCCACGAAACTACACTGGCGCGAGATTCTACGGAAATGTAAATTAATAAAGATGCGCAAATTAGTTCTCGTGCTCAACACATACTTTCAGCTTTCGTCGCTTACCTCGTATCTCACATGAACGCTCCGGGGACAGCATTGATTACAGTACTGGCTCTCAATAGAGTCAATGGGCCCGACCGCTAAATGTCGTTAAACTTATCATCCCGTCTTTTTGTAGTAACACTAACCACCCTCCTTTTTATTTGTAAATAGCTTTCTCACGTTTATAATCGTAATCACTTCAGAAGACGGGATTTTTTAAAATTCATAAGAAACATTTCTAATTTACGTTTTCTCACTGACCGGTTGATTCACATGTAGGGCTTGCAAATGAACAGTTGGTTACAATATATAAATAATAACACTAGGGGGATAGAGGGAGGGAGGGGACGAGGAGGGAGTAGAGAGGGAGGGGGTGTGAGAGGAGTAGGAAGGGAGGGGGGGGAGGTAAGGCATGAAAAAAATTACAATATATAAATAATAACATTAGGGGGGGGGTTTAGAGGGAGGGCTGGCAAATGAACAGTTGTTGCTCTCTTCATTTTGCTTGCTCTCTCGTTGAACGAGCCGGCGTAGAGAGTGTGTAAAATGAAGAGAGCGCGCTCTTCATTTGCAAGCCCTAGTGAGAGTGACCAAAGGTTTCGTATCGTGGATATTATCAACAGATTTATATTTAAATATATAAATAATAACACTAGAGGGGATAGAGGGAGGGGGGAGGAGGGAGTAGAGAGGGGAGAGGAGAGAGAGATGGGGAGGGGTGGTAGAGGGAGGGAGGGGGAGAGGGAAAAGGAGGGAGGGAGGGGGAGAGGGAAAAGGAGAGAGGGAGGGGGTGTGAGATGAGTCGGAAAGGAGGGGAGGAGAGAGGGAGGGGGGGAGGTAAGGCATGAAAAAGAAGGGGAGAGACGAGGGCGCAAGGGGGCAAATCCCGTCTTCTGAAGTAGAACCATTACTATCGAGTAATCGTATTATGATCTGTGTTATGCCTAGTAATCGTTTTACGTACATACTAATCAAGTTTCAAATAAATTTATCCGGTGAATAATAAAGAACGAGTATACTGCACATCATTCGTTTAACACTGCAAGACAGAGAAGAAGAACTAGAGAACTAGAAAGACGAACCAGCAGTTGCTGCAGAAACCAACACGAGCGCACACTATGAAAATGACGAATTGGGTTTGAAGGCGCTCCATTCTCGCGAAATTGAAAGATATCTGTTCGCTATGTCATGCCCCTCTTGTGCCTCCCGATCCCTAATGCTCCGAAACTCCCTTCCTAATCCTGTAGTCACCATAACCCGCCTCTCTTACCGTAACACCATAAAGAAAACCCCTTCTTATACTGTCGAAACCTCAAATTGTAACACGGAAACTGCCAGACAATTTCTCCTTTACAAGCTCGCCCGAACTTCCAAAATACCACCTACCCTACCCTATACTTCCCTCTCGCTCCCTAATGCGTTGATGAATAAAGAATATGAATATGAACAAAGCTTGTACCAAGAAAGAAAGGGAAACTCCACAAAGCCAAGAAGCCAAGAAGAAGTGACGCGCCTGCAGTCCAACCCGGCAAACCACCCTACCGTAATATGGTTCACAATGTCTGTCAATCGCGAGCTGAAGTAGGGACCACCAAGTAAAATTTTAAACTTCTAAAATTTATTCTTTATGTGCATTTGAGTAATCGAGAGTGCAGAATTCATTAAACATACTCAGATTTTGATGAAAAAATTAAATAAGCGAGTTTTGACCTTCCCGTCTAAACCCCGCCCATCTCGGTGCAGTCACTGCACGAAACGTTCGGTGGGTCATGGCATGGTCAGTAGGTCACCATTCGCGAATTTCACACACTTTTAATTTTATTTTTCTTGGCAGCTTTAAATAAAATGGCGCCTCCGGACTGATAATTGATCAATACATTGTTCATTTTCTCTTTGTGAAGGTATCAGCCAGGATAAACGCGCTCAAGGTATACGGTATCCCTGAGTGATACCGGGGGCTGTAGTGAATTTAACTGTTTCTCTATTTCTAATGCACATATGTTGTACTCCAATGAATGGTTTAAGCAAAGGCAATACATAAAATATAAGAATAGATCAATAAAGGGTTTTAATCACTCGTTGTACAGTGTATTTTATTTTTTCGTTCCGACAGTTATTTGAGAAGGTTTGCCTCTATGGATTTCGGAAAAAAACTTGCCAAAAGTTCGAGCCCTGCACACTGATGCCAGTGAAGACAAAACCGAGAGTGCGCATCCCGAGAATAAATAGATATCTAATTAAAACAGGCGAACTCGCAAACTATAGAGAAGATTTAAAACATGATTTAAAACAAGACGATTTAAAAACATGTCGCATAGAATCGCGCACCGAATCCGCACATTCGGTACTTTCGATTTAAATTTCCCTCCGTCGCCTGATTACCATAACCCTTAATTTTAAATTCAAATTCCAATGTCCATTTTTTCTGTCATAGCTCAAAAAAGTCGATTCCCTGAAACAATGTGGTTTAGGGTTATCTAGGGTGCTGAAGACGATGGGCATATCCATTTTGCCCCTAGATGCCTGACGGAGACTAGTGGTTGGGGCGCGCGCCTTTCTCTACCTCTTGCAAAACATCACCTGCGGGCGGGAGTCGAACCTGCCTGCGTCGGCATGCCAGTCAGACACCATGCCCATTAATGGGTGATGTTTTGCAAGAGGTGAAAGATCGTGAAAGATGGGCAAGGTGTCTGACTGGCATGCCGACGGGATTATCTCTAGCGAGAAAAAGTAGCTTTGTTCATTAGCCACTCCTCCACCTCTCCACTACTCAACTCGTATTGTTGCATGTTCAGACTCGAAACACGACCAAAATAGAATTAGCTATGCTTTCGTCATTCCTCTCCTGTTCATCTTCTTTTGTAGTAGGAAGTTGTAAAAGGCGAGCCCGAACATCGCCCGAAAAGAACGGGGTGAAACGCTGTGGCACGTGTCTCTCTCCCTCTCCCCGCTCTCTCGCTGCGCTCCTCCCGCTCCCCTTCCGCCCTCGAGCACAATTCGGGGAAAATTATTAAAAAATCCAATTTTGTACTTAAAATTCCTCTAAAATACTAAAGAATGAAATGAGCGCTGTAGGTTCGGTATTCCCTCTCCGGAAAGGGCTAAATGAGCACTTTCGGAGTGTTTTTCTTGATCTTTGACCTATTGAAAAATGTCCAACCCGAGGTCTACAGAGCTCAATCGATAGAGGAAGGTCAGGAATACATAACAATACTTTGGGCGAATGATTTGGTTGCGTACGAGCGTTGTGCTTCCTCGATCTCGCTTACGAGGGGAATGGTGTCGAGGGAAAAGGGGGCGGGGCTGAAAGCCTAAATTTGCAGATAATAAAAAAAGAGAGATTCAGATTTTTTCAAGTACTTCATATTAGTAATTCAATACTCCATCCAAAATCCTTGATAATGAAAATTCGATCCTGTTTCAGACGTGATACCTACCGATATCTATATCTGTAGAGATCCAAGGCAATGGAAGTCATCTTATTCCAAATAGTCTATTCTATCCCCTCCACTTTTTTACTATGATGTTCTTGTCTCTCCAATATCGATCTACGTTTCCATGTGAACAAGCCTTCTCTCTCACTATCGAGAGGGAAAACGAGAGAGGGAAACTCCATTCCTCCTCTTTTTCTGGTGATGTCTGGGGATTCTCTCAATTCTAGTCTCAAACAACTCAATTGGCTACTGGCAAAGAATGGATCCCAGGTCGGTTCACTCCTTTCATCTCAATCTCTCCAATCTCTCATTTAGCCTGAGAAGAAGGAGTCAGATAAACCAAGTCTCAGTTATTCCCAGTTGATTAGAGAAGCAATAGAGAATTCTCCCGATAAGAAATGTACATTATCCTCCATTTACGAGTATATTGCGAGTGAGTTGAGTGATATCCCTCCATTAGAGATCTCTCCATTCCAGCCAAATACAAGTACTATGCCGATTGTCCAACTATTACATGGAAGAATTCGATCAGACATAACTTATCCCTTAATCGGCAGTTCACTAAACTAGATAAGGCAGTGAATGGTCAGACTCTCTCTAGTTCGTATCCCATTCCTTATTCTAGGTAAGGGATCGTTCTGGACTCTCGCTATCTATACTTCTCACCCCTCTACAAGCAAAGAGAAGAAGATTGATTCTCAAACTCAACACTCTCCTCCACTACATAAAGACAATCCAATTCAACATGATAATCCATCAATATTCATCACTCCTGACCTACCGTGTCCATCTGAAGGTCTATCTGAGAATATCGACCGTCTAGAAGGTACTGTATCTATCCCTCTCTCTCTCTCTCTCTCTCTCTCTCTCTCTCTCTCTCTCTCTATCGATCGATCCTATTCAGATGATATATCATTGGCCCTCCCTCCAGGCATGAGCCTCTTCGACTCACACGATTTATCTTCCTCATTCCGAAATGTTTATGATCAAGTCTTTCACAATAGGAAACCCGTGAATGAGCGTGAGGCGGTAGGTCACTTCCATATTCCGTCAATCCTAAATCCTCATAAATGATCAGGAAGCACGAATAGATTGGCTCAAGATCGGGTTGGAAACGGCGGGAATTGATTATACGAATAGAGAGATGGCCAATGTAGCAGATGGATTCATTGGTGAGCAATCATAATTGATTGATTGGATCAACGATGAACACAGAAATGCTCAATTCTTCCACACTATCTCCTTCCGAGTTCGATGATATTCCATCGTACGACGATTTCTCTATTGGGTGTATGTATCTGCTATTTACTTACTCTATTGATCTGCCTTCTATTTACCGCACCCTTCATTTACAGTGTTCTTCTTTCTTCCATTCTCATCTCCCTTGTTTCAGACCGAGATCGAAAGCGAACCAACGATTCAATCGGAGAGTTTAATCATCACAAAAGACAACGAATCAATGAGGTAACAAGCAATCAATAACAATGAAAATGAATTAACAACAAACAAGCCAAGTAACAACATCTCAAATCAAAATCGCAGATAGAAGAGGAGGAGGAAGAAGATGAATTCGACTGGGATTCTCTACTCTCTCACTAACAACCAATCGATTAATCGACAAGGGCAATCAGGATAATACTAATATTTGTCTCACAATTATTGTATCGTGTAGATCTGAGAGAGTGGTCTTACTCTTTCTTTCCCTTCTTCTTCTTTTTCTTCTCTCCATCATCTTTCTTCACTTTCTTCTTCTCCACTTCATCATCTTCCTCTTCATTTTCTTGTTCGATGACTCTATAAATATATAATTTCATTCTCCTGAATATCTCTCTCTACAAATACAGTACCTCTTATTTCCCTTCTTCTTTCCTCTCTTCTGACTTCTCTCTTCTTCTCCATCAACTCTCTCAAATACGGCGACGAAGAATCCATTGGTTGCAGTCTTACTCGGATCTAGATTCATTCTCTCCTCCCATCCTTCTCCCTCTCCCCCTCCCTCATCTACTCCTAACCGGCTCTTAGACAATGTCTTCCGAATTCGTATGTCTCCCTTCCCCTCTCTGTCCATTCTGGAAGGACTCCTTCCACCACTCGGAAGTGAGACACGTCCTTCAGTACCTTTAATCAATCATTCGTATTCTACCGTAATGAATGTGATCTACCGTACCTCTGCCACCACTAATTCATTCTCAGTCTCATGGACAGAACAAGTGGAATAGACGACTCGTTTGAGGGAGGGAAGACTCATCGCATGCTTGACTAACATCGCCTGATAATAAAGTCTGTATGATCCCCTCCCTGTCTCCATCATCTCACCTGTAGATTGGCTAGTTTGGAGAGTCTATACTCATCAATTCCTCCTCCCAGCCACTCATCCATCCTCTTCACGATCCCCGATCCACTGCAGGGAGGATCAACAAGAGCATACTCAACCTGCAACAAATATTCACTATTTCACCCTTCCTACTTCGATGGACCATGTTTCCATTGCTTATCATAATACTAATGGCAACCAACCTGTGCGTACTGCTTGCTCCCCGTGTCAACTCGTAAGAAATCCTCGTTGAACACTCGGGTATTCTTCACTCCTCCACACTGGAAATGACTCTTTTCCTCCCTTTACCGTACCCCCCCCCCCTCCCCTCCCTCTTCCTTCCCCCTCACTCACCCTCAACATATCCTTCATCGTCTCCACTCGGTCATTCGATCTATCGAAAGCGAAGATTTCGCTGCAACAAGATAGGATAAAGATACGAGGAAGGGGGGGGGGGGGGGGGGAAGAGTCGGTCACAGTCATTTATCACACCACCCACCCCATTCTCCTAATCAGTCAACAAGTCACACTTTTCATTGAGAATTGAGGGAATTGACCCGTATGAAGAAGAATAAGTGGTCTCACCCTGTATTGCCCATAAGAGCTGCCAGATGAGATGTCTTCATTCCTGGTAAGAGCGAATATTGGATGATTGAATGATATCAATGACCTACCAGGGGCAGAACACGCATCAATGATGTATGAGTTAGGAGGGGGCGAGAGAAGGAAAGCAGGAAGACAACTGGCCTGAGAACAAAAGAGATCATCCATTGATAATTAAAAGTAATAAATACAAATAAAGAAGTTCAAATAAGTAAGCGAGAAAATGTAGAATGACCTTGTCTTGTAGTATGATATTCCTATTGACAACCATCCAGTAAGTGTGGAAGTCAGGATGGAAGGGAAAGACCAGAAGACACTCAACATGGGGATCAATCAGAACCTGAAAGGGGAGGGGGATTACGGTAGAGATCAATCGACTACTCACCTCATCGCTCTTCAGTGTCTTGATCCGATCGATAAACTGCTCTCCCTCGGCGAGTCTCACTATCTGAAAAAAGGAGTACTGTAGAGATCTCGACGAGACCAAGATAGAGAGAGATACTCTGAGTCACTCAACTCACTCATTCCTATGTCCCTATTTACATTTTCTTTAGAAAAAAGGCGAAGTCAAACAGAAAGATGTCTGCACGTAGTTCGCGTATACATAATAGAATGAGATTGATATTTGTGGCCATACCGTCCATTCCTCCTTCTCCAATGATTCCAATGCTTCTCCTTCTGTCCATTTAAGAGTGTTGATCCGGGCATATCTGAATTACACATGAAGACCATCTCCAGCAAATCAAATCGTGCTCACACTTTGCACATCTATTTTTCATTTCCGTTTCCTCCCTCTCCTCTTCTCTCACTTCTTTGTATTCTCTCCCTTCACTGTTTTGTCCCTTCGCAAACAATGTAAACCTGCGACGAGAGTGTAAGAGAAACTGGCTAATATAAATTGCCCACCTCTCTCTCTCTCTATTCACAGTTCGTTCACTTCCTTTCACTGTTTCGGTTATAACATCTTCACATTAGGCTATCAAATTCACATCAATAAAACATTTAACAACTGCAAAACTATAAATTGTGCCTACTGCCATAAGTATCTCTCCCCCCCCTCCCCCTCAATCGTCTTTGTTAAGCGCCAGAATATTCTTGAATTCTACCCTCTGACAGAGTGGAAGCTCATCCCATCAATCTCTAATCGCTCAAGTCTTTCACTTTTCTCTCATTCCATCGGACTCTAGTCTTTCCTCTCACGCAAAGTGTACACTCAGTTGACTCTTTCCATCGTCTTCCGAATGTATCCATTCACTCCCCCCCCCTCCCCCCTCTCCCTCCCCCTTCATTGACCGACAGTCTATCCGCTTCCTCGTACATCTTTATGATTACTCTTTACTCCCCCTCTCTCTTCATCTCCATCCAAACTGCTGCTTCTCAACTGATCTTGTTGTCTCGTTCTCTTCTCACCTCTCCAATCTACTTCATCTCCCATATCCCATCTTCTCCCTATAAATATTGCTCCATTCGTCGTTTCACCTGTCCCTTCCTCCCTCTCCGAACATCCCTTGTTCATACCATTGTCAGTACCACCAGGTCATTCCCCTTCCGCTCTATTCCATTTCCCTTCCATCCCTCTGTTCCATCATCTCTTCCTCCTCTTCTACTAATCCACTCTCAGATGAATTCCCTCCTCCTTCTTCTCTCTTCTCTCTTCATTCTCTCTCTGGCTGATCTTCCTGCCATCCACGAGAAGCCAGTGAGAGAAACACTAGATAACTATTCACATACGCTAATTTGTTACCAGGTGACAGTGAACGTGAAGAATGGAGGTCCTCTCTCCCTCAACATCCCTGCCCCCACTACCATCTGGCATCGCAAGTTCAAGGTACACCATTCTCCTTATTTACTTTTGGATTTTTGGATTTTAACACATTTATCAAGAGTAGGCTCTTATTTACTTACTCCATGATAATAGATGAAAAGACCCGGAAACCAACAGTAGAATAATTCTCACATTGGAGTATCCCTTTAGTTTAGGAAATAACAAAAAAAATATTTTAGTCATACTCGTTCTTGCAATTGTCGAATATCTTTGTAATCTAATTCATCAGCGGTCCCCTCCCCCCTCCCCCCCCCCCCTTTCCCCTCTATGATTCTCTCCATCGTCAGGATAGCCGTGGCGAGCAGTACATGGAGGCATGCAACCCCTATCTCGATGTGTGCGACAAGTGGAGATCTGGATTCCTCGTCAGTCCCCCCCCCCCCCTTCCCTCCATCTAATCATTCCAATTCAGGGTAAGGATCAGCATCCCGAGAAGGTCTCTCTCGCCAAGGATGGTACTCTCAACATGCCTACGGTACCCCCCCCCCTCCCCGTCCCCCTTCTCCCTCAATCAATCTTCACTTCTTCCAGGTGACATCAGCTGATTCTGCTCAATACTACACGTACTACATGGCCAAGGATGGAGTCCATCACTATTCCTACTTCAATGTCGTCGTTGCTTAGAGGAAGAGCCTTCTACAGTTTGATTGACTGCTACATATGTAATGAGTTTGTAATTGATAAAATATTAATTGACTATGACCACTCCCAATAAGATCCACAAATAAAATTTTAATGATTATCCATATCCAATTAGTAAATTAGAAGTGTGACCTTGGCATCATGCACTCCTTCTCCCTCTGTTCCTTCTTCTCTCTCATCGATTCCAATCCTCTTCCTTCGGCTGCCAATTCCTTCTCTCTGCAATCAATGATATCATTGCTAATCAGACATTCTCATTCGGGGAGAGGGAACTATTAGAGAATCGGAGAATGAGACCATCATTCCGAACAATGGAACATAATCACTTCAGTTTTTAATTTGTTGTTTCGTGAAATGATTCTATCACATCGAAAGATCGTAATGAGAAACAATATCATAATTCACATAATATTACTATTACTGGACTGGCGAGTATGATGAATACCTCGTTCTGAGTAGAGGTCCATAGTGTGCTAGTAGTGATGCAATCTCCTCCGGCAGTCCCTTCGTTCCTCTTCCCACCAGTAGTTCATACATACACACGAAGATGTATCCCATGTCTCCCTCCATCAAGCTCTCGTCTTTGAGAGGACGACATTCCTTCAATTAATACCATCGATCGAAATAAAGTATTATCGTATCAGAGATGATTAAAACTATTCCATCTATGCATACCTTCACATTGATGTGTGATCTCACAATGACTCAAATCGTGCATATTCTCCTCAATTCCAGCCACAAAATCCCCTCAGTACACTACATCCCCCCCCCATTTCGATTCCTCTCTAAACCCCATTGACTTCAATGGCCGAGTGTGCATGCTTCGTACTCTGGTTACTAGGAGAGCACTCTTTCAGCTCAAATAGCAACCAAGCTGGTCTCTTGCACTATCCGAACAGAAGCAAGTCTCAAGGATCCTAGGCTAGGAAATACATTCGACTACTCTCATCCATCTCATCTACTGCTCACCTCACACGCCAATAAATTCTCGAAAACTTGATGATATTTGAGGGTCTCAGCACTCAGTCGTAGAAGAACTTTCTTGTTCTGAAAAGAATGAATTATGATCATAATGGTGACTCAGAATGGACTCTAAGGGGGTGGGGGGGGGGTCTTTCTCTATTTCTCATTCATTCGCTCGTCGCTTTCGTGTTGCCATTGACTACTTCCAGTACCCTCTTTATTCCAACATACAACAATCAACAATTAACAACAATTCCCATCCCTCTTCATCCTCTCAGAGTGGTCTCCTGTACTTGGCCTGCAACCACACCCTCTGCATCTTCACTTTCTTCGCTCTATTCACAATGAGTCTCCTATCGACTACATTAGCCTCCTTCTCAAATCCAGCCTCTCTCAGTCTTTCATCCAATTCATCTGAATCGAAGAAGTAGACTAGAGTTCCATCTCCTCTACAGTACAGATTATCGTCTATCAGTCGATCTCCTTTAAATCGCAACTGTGCCTGAAAAAAGGACCACCATATCATATCTCGACTGAAAAGGACCACCATATCATATCTTCCATAATCTTTGAGGAGGAGAGATCCTCCAGGTTTGAGAAGAGATCGTAGAATGAGGAGTGTTTGATGGAGCTTCTTCGGCTCGATGGCGGAGAGGACATAGACACAGATGACCAGATCGAGAGTGGATGGAGGGGGAGCATCGGGGGGAGGAGACTGGGTGATATCCCATACGAAGGCAGTACAGCGAGAGGGGTCGAACTTCTCTGATCCCTTGAGTACTTCGACTGCCTTGGGGGAGAAGTCACATGAGTAGAGGAATAGCTTCTTGTCCTTGTCTAGATCGAGAATGGGGAAGGTCGTGTTTCCCTGCAATATCATCTTATAATCTCATAAACTTCTCCTTAACCCACCACTCCACATCCCACTTCCAGTGCTCGCATTGACTGGAAAAGGACCACCATCATGATATGCACCATTAAATCCATTCAATATATCATGTGATAACCTCATAAACTTGCTCAACAACCCTCCATCGAACAAGCCATAACCTTTCTTCCCCATTATGCGTTTCCATATCTATTTATCTCAAGTGAAAGTACACTCACCGTCTCAGATTGTTGTGTATCCAACTCGGGAAATTCCTTCAACAGCCAGTTTCTGTAATAGGTCAGGTCTGTGATGAGAAGAAGATTCTCAAATCGACGCTTGGAAATCTTGATGTTAAGAGCGGTACGGATTAATTCAGAGAGTTGAAAGTACCTGTCCATGAAGAACTTGTTCGTGTGATTAGCATAAAAGGCGTCCCAGTAATTGGCAGGTTCTTCGAGTAGTGATCTTCCCTTCTCCTCGCTCACTTTGGCTGTCTTCTGTCTCTCCACCATCTCTTTTGCTTCTCTTTCCATCTCCTCATCCCACGGCATATTATCCCATGCATTATGCTCGAAAACGTCCCGATCATCAGTAAGATGGCGATTTCCAAAAGGAATATCACCATGTCGACCTCTACCCGATGGATCCTCACGCATTTCTTAATCTTGACAGTCTCTTATCATCCGATAAATGACAACGAAAACGCGCGAGCGAATGAGCAGCTAATCAAAGTACATGGGGACAGAATGAATAGGAGGACGAAGATATTTTCGAAAATTAACAAAAAGTTACATAAGAAGATTCGTACAGAAAAGATCGAATTTACGATTCCTTGGCAATTTCAGATATTTTCAAAATAAGAATACAAACTGAAGCACACACCGCATAACTTGATTGATAGACGCACGTTCTCACTGAACTTTCCTTTCGCAACACACGATTGACAATCTTTGAGGTCTCCGAGTGCGCATCCATTGCCTCAAATAGTTGAATGGCTATCATATATAAATATATATTCACCCTCCTCTCATATATATGAGAGGAGGGTGAATGACTGGCGCTAGCGCGCTGTAACGAAACCCAGATTGAGAAAATGATTCCTAGTTTATTATAATCAGTTTATTAATAAATGATTTTATCGCGACATATCGATATTATCCCTAATGGATCGAACGTAGGGTATAAGAAGAAAGCAAGTAATAGGAATAATTTTCATAAAATGGGCTTCTGAAGAAGAGACAGAATATGATAGCGATAGCAGTTATTTAGCCGGCTATAGCCGGATTGTGAGTCCTAACCATAAGTACTAAGGTTAGTAGTAACTAAGCGTCTGAGTGAGTAACTAGTGGCTTTTTAAGCCTTTCATAATATGGTGTTGACTAGTGATGACAAAACGAACTGGGCATGCCGGCTTCGACTAGGGTTGATGCCGGCATCACCGTTGAAAATGCCGCTTGAAGCCAGCATGAAATGCCGCTTTGTAGTGTTGGCACATATGGTGTCTGAACGAATCACTACTGCTAAACTGGCCTTAAACAAAATCCTTAATGAACACAATTTAGGCTCTCACTACACCAATGATAAGGATTAAGGATGAGCGACTGTCAATAATAAGTAACAATAACGCAAAAATGATTTAAAATTAAATTGTTCACGGCATTATTTTCCCCGACGACACGAAAATAAGTGGTCACCCCAAAAAGCGAAAACTACGGAGGTGCGGTGCAAATGCGCCTGAGCAACTGTACTTTTTCCCTGAGAGACGTTAGATTTTAAAGGTAATTAATGACTTCACCATACTGTATCTGGGTTTTGTAATTGATTCTCCGGATACCGTATGCTATATAAGTTTTTGTAATTAAATTTCCGGATACTGAATGCTGTTTCTATGTTTAGCGGTTCGCGATTTACGGTAGCAATGAAATCATACGCTGTTTAGCAACTCATTCTGTGTTTATTTTGTTCTCGAGAGGGCTCTTTTCGCTCAACGGGGTGTCGGGAAAAATAATGCCGTGATTGTTTCAGCAGGTTTCGTAAATACGGTAAAAGATAAAGGACTGTTGTTGTGTGTCAGAGTTATGATCGACCATTAAAAAAATTTGTAATCTTAATAATTTTAAAAATATTCAGTTTTTTTTTCGAGTATGATCGATTCGACATGATTTAATGATCCGCGTGTGATTTTTGGTGGCACAATAGGAGGGAATATGGAAAAGGATAGTGGGCGGAGTCAGCCGAATAGTGGAAAGAATAGAGTGAAGAGAAGAGAGTGGGGGTCTTCTTCTGCAATGGTAGTGTCATCGTCGGTTCCTTCCCTTTGGGAAGCTCATGGATCACAAATCTACTATATACCATATCAGTTCGGATCACTCATTGGACCAGAGAAGTTGTGGAATGATATCGTGGTAGGTCATTATCCCCCTCTCTTCTACTAGAATGAAAGAAATGAAGAGATCAGAGATTATTCAACTGCAGGCCCATCGATTCTTCACTGATTACTGGAGTCATTCCATATGGGTGGCTATCTTCTATTCATTGGGAGTTCATATTGTGCAGAGGTAGTCGGAAGGGAGGATTAACCTGGTTGGACTATTCAATGCAGAGCCATGGTCAATAGAAAGGCGTGGGATCTGAAACAGCCTTTGATACTGTGGAATGCCGCTCTTGCTATATTCTCCCTAGCAGGAACAATCAGAATGGGAGAGGAATTCTTGTCAGTGATCCCCCCCTCCCCCCTCCTCCCTCATTCTTCTCCCTCTTCAGTCATGTCATTCGTACTCGTCCTCTTCTCGATTCCATCTCATATTCCGTTGATCCTCATCAACCAGCTGCCTTCTGGGCATTCTGCTTCGCTGCTTCTAAAGTGAGTGATCTACCTATCGTATTCCTCTCTCTTACCGTATCCTCCAGATCTTTGAATTGGGAGATACGGTTTTCGTGCTTCTTCGAAAGAAGCCATTGATCTTCCTCCACTGGTATCATCATGCTGTCGTTCTAGTCTACGTATGGCATTCAGGTGAGTCACCCCCTCCCCCCTCCCCCCCCCCTTCCCTCTCCTCTTGCATGAGTACAGTGCACACCGTTCCCCCCCCCCCCCCCCCCCATCCTTCCCCTCTGAATCCCCTTCCTCTCTCTCATCCCTTGTTGAGTTGTGATTCGATTCGTCAAAGGTCACTTCTCCTCTCTCTTCTCACTTCTTCTCTATTTACTCTACCAGAAGCACTCTCCCTCTCTCTCTCTAATAATCAATCGATGTCCTTCCCTCATTCTCTCCAGACTCAATTACAACACTTTCTAAGTCTCTTCTCTAGTAGATCACTCTTGAGAGAGACTCTTGAATGGTCTATAGGATGGTAGATTAAGTGAGAGAGGGAAGTCCATGCTATAAGGAGTGGGTGAAGGGTGGGATCAGCCGATCCCGTTATAATCCCCTCCCCCCTCCCCCCAAGTTGCTTTGGATGTTGTTCCCTTCCATAGCTATACTCTTCCCTCTCTCTTTCTCTCTATTCATTTATGCATCCCCTTGTCCTCTCCCTATTGACTCAGCTAGAAGAGTGATAAGAAACAATTGATAGGACGATCATAGGAAGAGACGAAAGGGGAAAGAACGATGGAGTCGAATGAGAGGAAGGAGGGGGGGGGAAGCATGGCAGGGTAGATCAGATCTACTGTCAGTTGTGTCAGTCTAGTCTAGACACCGAGGGTAAACACGCAATAATCTGACCACTATCTTCTCATCTCTTCCTCTTTCATCATCCCAATGCAATCTCTCTCTTCAGCCTCTGAATTGGTAGCTGGAGGGCGATGGTTCATCTTCATGAACTATGGAGTTCACTCTATCATGTATGCATACTATGCCATCACTGCTGGTGAGATTAATTTGTCTATCGAGATTCTTGTCACAAAAAATTCTTCGAAATAAAATCATAATCTCAATATAAATCTGTAGTTATTCGGTTGACCTGCAAATAACCGTAGTTGACCTATCTCTCAATCTCCCTTTGGCATCTGAAGGAAATTCGTTGTGAGCATTTCGATAACTATCTTTCTCGTTGAAATGACGTCACAAAGCAGAGAAAGAGAAACATGACGAGAGAGATGACATAGGGGTAGTTACATGGATGGAGATAACAATAGAACTCCCCCCCCCCCCCCCCCGATTGATGGTTGATCTTTCCAGCTGGAATACGTCTTCCTCGTGTACTCTCTATGGTGATCACTACTCTCCAGACAACTCAAATGTTAATCGGAGTTGCCATTTCATTCATCGTTCTCTACTATAAACTACAAGGAAAAGTGAGTGGAGATGTGTCTATTTCGTGTTCACTGTTTGATTAACTTTCCCTCTCCTGGAATAACGGTGCCATAGGGCAAGAGAAAATGTGAGAGGGGATGGACTACCGTAACCCTACCACTACCGTATTCCTCTTCAGTTGATGCAACAATCGTTCGAGAATCTCTCAATCTGCTTCTCTATCTACGCTTCTTTCGCTGTTCTTTTCATGAATTTCTTCAACAAATCGTATCTCTCGAAGAAGGAAGAGAAGACCAAGACTCAATAATGATCCTCCGTTTTATATTGTTTCTAGATTGTTCAATTTTATGCCTCCGTTCTTCCCTTTGATCGATCTCACTTTCCATTCATTTATCTTCTCATAAGCCATATCAACAACCGTTCAATTGTGAAACTTCAATAACAATCGATATCTTCTGAATGTAGACAGAGACTGGCAATGAGAGTATCGATCACATCTTCTTCCTTCTCGCCATTTATCTCTTCTTCTCCCAATAATCTCCTCACTTCCAATCCAATATCAGTGTCCATTCTCCATCTGAGTAATTCTTGTCTCCATTTCCATCCCTTTCCATCCTCTTCTTCTCCTATCATCATCTCTATCATCTTCAATCCTTCCAATCTAGTCTCTCTATCTTCATCCATGAGAATAGATTGTGCCATTCTGTCCATCTTCTCCTTCCATGGTCCTTCTACTCCTTTCCTCACTACTATTCTGGCTCCTTCCGATCTGGAATGATTCTCTCCCTCTCCTTCTCATTCCTTCTCTTAATCTCACCTGACTAGATGATCATCATCCTTGAGTATCACATCTTCGATGCATTCTAGTAGAAGGAGGGAGTCGCATCTATCAACCAATCTAAGGGAAAGACTTCTGATGTAGGGAGAAGGGTCGGAAGTGATCAGTGATACAAGAGTCGCATGCAGAGACGACGGAACTAAAAAGAAGAGAACTTTTTTCAATCAATGATTTACAACTCCAAACCTCTCTCTCTCTGTGCACATCAAACCACTACTAAACCTATGGTACAAATTACTCAAAAAAGAGTACGAGATATGGTGAAGTGGAACTGATCTTTCGACCTTTTCTTTTAAGATACGAACGCCCCTCCCAAGATCAACTGTGTTCCATTAGGGATGAGCAATAGTCTCATAAAATAGAAAAGGAATGCTCGAGAATTCAATTGAGAAGAAAGATGGAAAGGGCAGGAATGAAAGGGAAAGAAGCGAATGCGAGAGGGAGAGAGGAGAGAGGGGGAGAGGGGGGGGGAGAGGTTTCCTCCAATTGAACATACCTGTTGGCATTATCTGGAGAAGTTCCAGTGCCGAATCGCGAGTCTCCCATTCATTCGAAGTGACACAAGACTCGATCCGAGACAGTAGATCATTGTGGAGATGGGGGAGTACGGTAGGCCAGTCTGTGATTGAAGGAAGAGTCTTCACCAGGGGAGAAGGATCTTTCTGGAAAAAATCTTAGTGTTAATCATTCATCTATTGTCTGCAAAGGTCATTTACAGTCCATAAATGGGTTTCTCTTCGTTGAAGATTGATACGAAACAGTGAAGGAATTGGCGAAAAGTGAGTAGAGTTGAGCTAGTTTAGTGTCCATTGGGCCAATTGACTGACCATCACACGAGGAAGATAGAAGGAGTAGATGGAGTAGATGGGAAGGATGGGAACTATGGAAGAAGGAGGAAATCGAGAGATCAACTGCAAACATCTCTCATCAACAAGGATTGTGGAGTACAATCAGCTAGTGAAGAGATTCAGTCAGAACATATTCACTATTATACAATAATAGTATGGAGAGGATATTAGATTTCAAGGGAAACCTGTGAAAGCAGCGAGGTGAATGAAGATGAAGAGAATGGAGATGATGGAGGAATGGAAGAGAAGAGATTGAACAATTCCCAAAATGAATTGAATAATGAAATGAACTAACAATGACATCTCGAAGCATATCGATATTGCCAACCTCTTGAGATAGAGAAGGAAGAAGACTGTCTAGTAGATCTATTGACGCTTCTTCCGTTTCCAAAATAGAAGATATTATCGAGCGATCGTTGAATCTTAAATTTAAAAAAAGATTTTCACAAAATAAATGAAAAATACTTCCTCGCGATAGCAATCATAATTTTCATTCTTCCAGCAGATGAATTCCAGTCAAGAACAGTAGAGAGATGAGAAGAGAAGCAACCCTCGCTGAGATAGGGATGCCATTCTACAGTACTATACATCATTCACTCACCCGATTACGGTAAGCAGATCAATGAATGACTGGAAGAGTCTGTGACACTTCTTGGCACTCTTCCAGATTTTCTCCTTCTCTTCCTCATTCAGATTCCCATTGAAATGAGCGAGTAGAGTACAGTATGATTCGAGGACGAAAGCTGATGGAACAGTGTCCAGATTATTGATTGATAGGATGATGATGGACTGAGAATGAGGAATAATTACAGTATGCACGAGTACAGTACTTTGATAACATCACCATCCTTCTCCATCTTGAGAAACTCGACTGTCTTTCTCCTCACGAATACACTGATCTCATCAGATGGAAGACGAGATAGAATCCATTCCCTCAGATCTATAGAATCCCTTTTATGGATTAGTCAATCATTCATTATCTCACCATTCCATTCCTCCATTCCACTCTTTCTCATTTCAATGGCAAGGATCATCACTGCGTCTTGCACGGAAGACGAAGGGAGAGAGGAGAGAGAAGAGAGTACGGTAGAAATCGATTGACTATCCGAAATGCTCATCACACCAGCACTAACTGAACAGATTTATTATAAATTCACCAATCAGCATTCTCACCAATTTTGGCAGTAATTCGGAGCAGAATCGATAGGGACACGCTACCGTACTCCACTAAATCTCCCTCGTTCAACATGTTCTTGACCAGGTCGACCAGACCGCATTCTGAAATTATCCCTATCCCTCTAACAACAAGGATGATTCTACCGTACCTCTTGACTGGATACTGTCGATTAATCGATCAACTAGAGTATCATCGACCGAATGAGGAAGTTCCTCGACTTCTTTCAATTCGCGTATCACTTCTTCTAGATTATTAACAATCTTCGATGCTTCTCCCATCTAAAACGAATCTTTACTGGAGTTCTCCATATGGGAAATAAAATGAATGGTAGATGCAACCAGTCACACAATACAATCCATCACTATACAATGTTTCTTTATCATTAACCGGGATTAATATATACATTGTGGTAAAGGGAGAGGGATTCATAGCACAACATGTATAGCGTGTAATATCTCTCTATAGCTTGGCGGGTTCATCGAGTGCCTTCTCAATATCCTTGATGAACGTCTTGGGCTCGGTGGTAGGACCGTAACGGTTGAGCACCTTAATATTATATATCACATTAATATACCGAAGAGGAAAGAAATATCACATATAGAATGCACCCATATGTATATCCTGCTAATTGCAACGATACCTCTCCATTTCTGTTGACAAGGAACTTGGTGAAGTTCCACTTGATGGCATCGATGAGAGTTCCTCCCTTCTCCTTCTTCAACCACTTCCACAGGGGATCGGCTTTATCTCCATTCACATCCACCTTCGAGAATAGATCTGGCTCCATCGAGAACTTTGTCTTCACGAAGGACATGATGTCGATCTCGCATGCAGGCTCCTTCAACAGTCAACACTCACATTAAATCACTATCAACTTCCCAATTATATATGTTCCCTAGTTATTGTTTAAGTATGCAGGGTATCGCACAAGAAAAAAGAGGAAATATGCAGCTACAAAGTCGTATTTTCAGTTTAAAAAATGAGCTATAGTAATTAATATAAATATAGAGCATCTCTCTGATACCTGTCCTCCAAACTGATTGCAGGGGAAAGCAGCGACTGCGAGACCTCTCGACTCGTACTTATCCAGTATCTCCTGAAAGATATCTTCTGCCTCAGATATGAGCTCATGACGTGTGTATTTTATAGCAGAAATCTATTCAATACAAACATTCAATAATGAATAGTTTAATTGACATTGGACTGACCTTCAACTGGGTATAGTTGGCGTTGGTGAGTCCACACTGGGAGGCCACATTCACCACAATGACCACCTTCCCCCTGCAATACAACCATTCACTTACCCATTACTACCACCAGCCACTTCCTTTCACTGAGTCAGTCACGACAGACCAATATCATAAACAGCCCCCCCCCCCCTTCCTCCCTCTGGTAGTCTCATGACGATTCCCTCCCATCTCTCCCTCTTACTCAATGACATCTCTAACTGAGGGACTGGCTACAATCGGAGAGATCAACATTGGTGATTTCAAAGAGAGGAATGATGATAACAGGGTAATGTGCTAGTGGTATAGATCAGATCAGACGAATGACTTACTTGTACTTCTCTCCTAGGGAGATTTCCTTGCCATCAGCGTCCTTCACCTACAATCAATCCATTCAAACTCTCCCTCCCACTATTCCTCTACTCTTCAATACCTTGAATTCGTAGATAGTCTTTGCCATGCTTGAGAATGCTCTCACGGATCGAATCGATGCTGAAATCATAGTTATCCCCAGACTACGAAGGAGGAGGTCAAACGAAGAGACGAATCATTATGAGGAATTGAGTATGGATATGACAACCACTCGATTCAAGTGGAAGAGTCATCACTTAATCTCTTTATAAATCTAAACAATAAAAATAACGAGTGAACAAAGCAATGAGAAGGTAACAACAACAAGCAATCAAAAATTCCCTCCACTTTGCAGAAGGATAACCATCGAATAACAAGAATGGTAGGAAGGAAGGAGGAAACAGAGTAGTATGGGGAAATAGAAAGAGAAGAGGAGGGGGGGGGGAGAACATGAACCGAGAATCGAAATAGAGAACGATTGATAACTAACTGGAAATGGAGAGATAATAATATGCGCTGTGGTGATAATCCACAACTTTGAGGCAGAGATAATTCGTAATGATGATATTCCCTCTGGAGGGAGAGAGAGGGAAATAGAGGGAGAGGGAAGCGAGAGGGAAATAGAGGGAGAGGGAAGCGAGAGGGAACGAGTGTTGAAACAGTAAGTAAACAAGGGGAGAGGGGGAGGGGTGAATTATGAGGAAAGGGAGAGATACTTGGCCAGAGTCTTCTTTCCACTCTTTCCGACCTTCTTCTTTGCTCCCATATTCTCCTCCTTTCTCTCTCCTCCCTTCTCTTCCTTCTTCTTCGTCTTCTTCTCTCCTCCCTTCTTCTTATCTTTCTTCTGCAAGACACACATTGGAACAGAACCACTCTCTCCTATCACAATGCCAACTGAGACTACATGTACCTTCTGTAGTCTATCCATTCCTTAACAGAGATCATCCTTCCCATCAATGATGCAATATCATCCCTCCCCCCGTATCTCATTCCATCTACCGTATCCACTCTCCTACCGTACCTTGGGAACTCTCGTCCTGATCTTCGCATTCATTCTCAATGGCAATGGCTTCATTCCTGCCTTCATCATCTTCGACGTCGTCTTCGTGACCTACAATCGATCGATGGATGGATACCGTAGTCATCCTCCCCTTCCCATCTACCGTACCTCCTTGAGTACAGATGGATTCTCTCTCTGTTCCTTTGCTGCTGCCTTCGCTCCCAATCGAGATTCGCGCATCTTGAGTGCCTGTAATCGAGTGGATGATCCCATCCCCCCTCCTCCCCCCTCTCTCTCTCACTCTCTCTCTTCTTCTCACCTGTAGATTCTCGATGGAGAATTCAACAATGGGTCTTCTCTCATTGGTGAATGTCTCTGCATTGTTATTGAGTGAATGGAGACAAGCGAGGGCAGCAGAGTGGGAGGAGAAGGCAACGAAGCCATATCCACGAGATCGAGCCACTCCCTGCAAAATACATACATAATCATCTCTGCAAAATGATTTATACTTTTAAGAAACATGCACCAAATAGGAAGCAAACTGGGAAACTACTAGCTATGAAAACTCGCTATAATAGGAAACTAATAGGAAAAATGAGGAGATACCTTATCATCGAGGTTGTGGAGATCTCTCCAGATTCTGCACTCCACTACACTCGCTCCTTCTCCACCAGCCTTCTGAAGTGACTCTGTTAGAGGTTATCATCTCAATGGAATCAATGAATGGACTAGTCATTCCTCACCTCGCACAGTTCTCTCAATTTATCATCAGTGAGACTGAATGGCATATTATGGATGACCAGTCGAGTGGGAGAGATGAACCTGCATTAGCCACCATATCATCATTACCTACTCAGTATCATATATTTAAATTGCGCAGAGATATCAATCAAAGTCCAGCATATTGGTTCATTATGACAATATGCTCATTCAAAATTGATAACTTCCATTGGTACTGTATGAGAAGGTAGAATAGGTAAAGGCGGAGGACTCACATGTGTAGATTCTCCAGTTTCTTCCTCATTGACTGGACTAGTTTCCTTCTCTTCTCGGCATCACTTTTGCTCATTCCCTTAGCAGCCTCCGTCCCCTCTCTGATGACTCCCACTCTAGCAAGCAGCAGATTACGAGAGTCCTTCGATGCCTGCAATACATATCACAATCATATGGAACATCTAACAGAGATCAAGGAATACTGGTGACCACATCACACAAATACAATATTCTGAATAACAAGACTAGACTGACTTTAGCGTGTTTCTCCTTATCCAACTTGGTTGCTTCATCCTTGGGAATGGCTAGAGATGCATTGATCGATCTCCCGTCAATATATATTTCCCCTCCATTGGCAGCATAAATGACCTTATTGGCCTCTTGAGGAGTCTCGAAGTGAACGAAGGCCGTTCCTTTGCTGTGACCAGAATCACCGTATCTGATACACAAATAATTATCAAGGGGACACCACTTGCTAATTAATCAGGAATGAGAATATAGACTGACTTGCAGACAATAGCCAGTTTGACGCTCCCGTACTCTTTCATGGCATCCTTGAGTGATTCATCTGTCGTTTGGAAGCTCAGATTCCTGCAAATGGACACTCTCGGTAGATACAACGGACAGCATCACTAACCTCAGGAATATAACTCTCTTCTCAGCGACAGCATTATCTTCCTTCCTGGGTACCTTCCCCTCCCCCTTCTTACCTTCCCCATCCTCATCCTCATCTTCACTCTTCTCTTCGTCTTCATCAGATTTCTCCTTCAATCCCATCAATTCATTCTTCCCTCCTCTCCCCTCTCCCACCCCTCCCTCACCTCATCATCATCCTCACTGTCATCCTCATCCTTCTCCATCTCTATATCCTCATCATCTTCATCTTCTTTCTCACTCTCTTCATCTACTTCCTTCTTCTTTCCCTTCTTCTCTTTCTTCCCACCGTCTTCTGTCTTCTCCACCTTCACTTTCTTCGCCAATTCTTCTTTCTCTCAAATGAAAACATAATTGGGATTAAATTAAATGCTAGACTGATATATCGCTCACCCTCGTGTTTGGCAGTCTCATAAGTATCCTTGGGCATGGTCCAATCAGCTGCGATCTTCCGTCCGTGAATCTTCGCTTCATTGAGGCCCTTCTCAAATCAAACACAATTCCCCTACCAATCAGATCCACTCATCAATTCCACCTTCCCTTCCCCCTCCTCCTCCCTCACTCACCAGTCCTTTCTCTGCTTCCTCCTCTGTTTTGTATTGCACGAATCCGAATCCGGCACACGAGTTGGGGAATTTCTTGTCCTTGCACTTGGGAAGAACCACCTGCACAACACTACTTTCATTTGAATGTTGAGTAAACATTTTCCATGTACGGATATTGCACAAATACGCAAGGTGAAACAGACTGGTCAAGCTGATTGCTAGTTTGGACAAAGCTATCAGAATTAATTTGTATATCGTGTTTACCTCCGTGTACTCTCCGAATGGAGTGCATGCCTTCTCCAGATCTTCCTTCGTCGTCTGAATAATACATGCTTATGAATATAGACATTTCCGAATCTGAATTGATTGATGAAATAGATTCATCGTTACCTGGAAGGGTAAATTGCGGATAATGATTCTCCAGTGTCTCAGATTGACATTGACCCATCTCATCAACTTCTGCTTCGGTTCAGGCTCTTCCTCCTCCACAACTTCTTCCTCATGCCAATTCTTAAACAGTTCATACAGATAATGTACACAAAACCCACATATTATCATTCAGAAAATATATAATTATATCTATCTCAACATACCCTTCTCCTTCGAGTGAATCCTCCTTCCTCTCCATTGTTCTCCTCTCTTCCATCTCTCCAACTCCTCTGTCCTCCTCTTCCATCAGAGAAACCTCCTCTACATTCGAAGTTTGATCCTTCTTCTTCGTTATTATCATCTCTTCTGTCTCTCCAATTCCTCTGTCCTCCTCTTCCACCGGAGAAACTCCCTCGAGAGTCAGAGTTTGATCCACCGTAGCCGTTTCTCTGACAGGGCTAGAAAAAAAAAATGATTCATTTGCATATACTAAATAGAATGAAGTATTGAATGATTTCTCCTAGTGAAAGCGAACCTTTCTCTGATATCCGTAGCTGCTCATATCGACTGTTCCTTCGTACAACTTCTTCTTTTCCTCAGATTGGGGAGCTGCGGACGATTCATTGTCAACCTTTTTGTGGAACTAAAATGAATAAATAAATCATTGCTACTGTGTAACCATAATATTCGCACCTTTTTCGGAGGGGCTCCCTCACTGTCTTGATCGTAATATCGCTTGCTAGGAGCATTCGAGTCTCTAGAGAAAGTAAATACCTCCCAGGTGAGTTGTACAATAGATCATACCTGCCACCTCTGAAACCGCCTCCTCTTCCTCTTTGATTATCCGAGAAAGATCGCGAACCGAAGGAGGAGGGACCTCCTTCCACTGTATTCCCATCATCATCGAAGAACTTTTTACCCATCTGATGAACACAATTAATTAAGAAAAAACAAAAGAATGTCACATAGAGGAATGCAATAGGGACATAGCCCATAATTTCGAATTGCAACATTTAGGGTGAAATGATTTATTCAAATGTACATCAGCATAAGAGATCGGTGAACCGGTAGTTGAAAGGAGACGTTCAAACAGTACAAATTCAAGGAGAAGTGAATGATTCTTCCCTGGGAGGTTCAATGGCTCCTATCGGTGAGAGATCAGAAATGTTCTTCCCATGGAAGTTCTTCTGACGATGCTCCTCTGATATGTCCATCCGTTCCATTTTGCACTCTTTCTGCAATACCACAACATGCTGACTGATGTACGGGCGTGCATTGCGAAATGGGAAGGAAACTAACTCGAAGTAGAAGGGTCTTCAGCTCATCGATATCATCTTGCTTGAGTTCGATCTCAGAGAGAGGACGACGGAGCATGTCTGGAACCAATAATTGAATGTCTAGATAAAGGAAAAATAGATAAAGGAGCCGCATTAAATAATACAAAGTTTAAAAAAAGTAAAAATAGTAAGTAGGCCCTACTTACTATTTTTACTTTTCCGGTTCGGTGGTCCCTACTAAAACAGAAAAAGCACGAAAAAAGTAGGGACCACCGAACCGGAAAAGTTAGAATCAGAGTACTCGGAAAAACGAAGTAAAGTTTGTCGCAGGGTGTTCGGACAGGTTTCAAGTGACTTGCATGAAACTCGGCACGAAACTCGTCGGAAAACTCTCTTTTGATGGTTCCCGGAACGATCATAAATCCAAAAGCAAGCCCAAACTCGTCCGTAAACTTGTCAGAGTGGTCGTCTGACGAGTTTGATGCAAGCACTTGGTAGAGTTTCATGAAAGTCATCGGGAAACTCTTCCGTCGTTTTCGGAGTAGGGACCACCGAACCGGGAAATTCCAGATCAGAGCCGGTGTGTGACCGGGATGATCCGTCGAATTTCCCGCGAATTCAAATTTTCAACATAAAATCAGCGTCTTTCGGGTTTATTGATTAGTTTAAGGATGCGATCTCACAGGTTTATGCTGAGCGTCAAGTCCTGAAGACGAATAAACATATAGCACTGAATAAGAAAAATTGAGCAAGGCCATCATGATTAATATTGGAAGTGAAGTTCCTCATTGAGGCAATTGGTCCACATTTAATCATCTTGCGAACTATCTTTTATATGCGATCTCTCAGTTTCGTACTTGGAATGCTCTCGTACTTCAAAGCATTCGTTTGAGCTAAAAAATGGCAAAATTCAGCAAAGCCATCACTATCTAAACGGGAGTTGAAATACATGCTCACTTTGACAGATTACTGTAAGTGACCTGTATTGAATGACAAGCATTAGGCTGTCAAAATCCATTTATTACATTAAATTTTGACATTCAGCTCATTTTTTGTTTCAAATAATTCGAGATACGCACTTTGAGAGCTATTGATGACGTGATTTATCACTGCCAGCGAATCCATGCGTAGCTACCCTACGCATCAATTGAGTTTCTGCGGATTGCGAACCTGGCATATTCAAGACAGCCTTCATGTATGCTAATATTTGCTCTAATAATATTTCCCCACATAGAGGACACAAGAAAAATGGAAATAAATTTATTTGAAATTCGAAAAATATGACAGACTGAAAAGTCGTGACCCAGGGAACCTGGTCACTACACCACAATGGGCGGAGCTAAAATGATAAGCTGAAACTCGATCAAATAGCATTTTTGTAAAAATCTGAGAACGCTATCATGATTCGGCATCCCTGATTGCCCCATAGCACGGCACCCTGGCCGCCGACATAGGCCAAGCGGAAAGCGTACCCTCAAATCAGGTTGAAATCAGGAAACGCCCGCGAATGTGAAATCTTACAGAAAGAAGTTGATCTTGAATCAAGTCAAATCAGTTCGCGATCAGCTTTTTTGAATGGTCTCATAGCGATGACCCTGATTTTAGGGTTAAGTTAGTTTGCGATTCGCTCTTTCTATGTTTAGCAGACATCGATGTAGGACCATTATGCCCTGAGTGAAAATCAGGAAACTTGAGGCCGTTACGGTGGAGCTTTATAGTTTGTAGTTCTAGTTTATAGTCGCACATTTTCTTTCTCCCTATGTCGGCGTTCCGGGTGCCGTGCCATAGCAACAAAAACTGGTAATTTTTGGATGATTTTCAAATTTAACGTGGTGGTCCCTAAATCAGAGCCGGCAAAGGTCGTGTCATGGTGTGGGAAACGTCGAAATGCGGGAATTCAAATCAACGTTGTAAAACTGTTTCCCCTGAAATTCTCAAATATTTCGAGATGCGCCTCTTCAGTTTTTCAGTAAATATGAAGTCCTAACGGCACTTCTTTCGAAGCCCAGACCAGCCTTCCCCGAGGAGTGAGAGATTCCCCCCTACCCTCCTCTGGAGGAAGAGACCGGCGCTTTTATAGGCAAGAATCGAAAAATGGAAATGAAATCAGGAGTGAGTGAGATAGTGTGGAATAAGTTACTTAGTAGATCCATCTTCAACGAGCGGGGCCGTGTGGATCACAGTTCTTCCATGTTTCTCTATCGCGTGCGCGCGATGTCCAGTGTCTGTAGGGCTCGCGCGAAGCCGACGATCTGGTCGATCGTCCGGTACTGTAGGGCATCCGGGCGTACTCCTCGATCGAGTCACTCCATCTGACTGGAGGTCTTCCTGATGGTCGAGTGAGATCGGGAGGGGGAAACCAGTGAGTGACCCTCGTTGACCATCTGTCGTCGTATCTTCGTAGCACGTGGCCGGCCCATCGATGCTTCGCACGCTGGATGTATCGGATCGGGTCGGCGAGTAGCGAGAGACGACGGACATCCGAGCTGCTTCTCCTCGGTTGGTGTAGGGAATGAAGATTGGTCCCAACGAGCGATCTCTCCAGTGCTCGATGAGTAGTTTGGATGAAGGAAAGGATGGTCTTCGAAAGAGGCCATGTCTCGGCAGCGTAGCAGAGGGCAGGTAGAACGTGAGAGTCGAAGAGAGAAGCACGAAGTCGGGCATCTTGTAGCTGACTGGTGACTTCTCGAATACTCGCGTAGGCAGCCCATGCTGCTCTCTTCCTTCGTATCAACTCCGAGTGGATGCGTCCGTCCGATCCTAGCTCCCTTCCCAAGTAGATGTAGGCGTCCGTCTCCTCGAGTGGGTGGCCATGGAGGGAGATACCGGGGCCAGCACACCACTCATTCCTCATCAGCTGCGTCTTCTTCCGATTAATCGACAGTCCGATTCTTTCTCCAGAATCCGCCAAATCCGTGAGCATTTTCTAGAGTGCCTTGGTGTCAGTGCCGAGAAGGACGATATCGTCGGCGAATCTGAGATGCGACAACTTCTTCCCGTCGATGAGTACTCCCTCCTCACTCCAGTCGAGATCCGCCATGCAGTCTTGAAGAGCAGCAGTGAAGAGTTTGGGAGATATTGTGTCTCCCTGGCGCACTCCTTTTCCGATCGGGATGCGGACGGGGCGGTCGAAAGGCTTCATCTCCGTGTGGCAGTCTTCGTTGAGAGTCTCGAGGCAGTGCACGTAGGAGGAGTCGACACCGGATCGAATGAGGGCGTTGAGTACCGCAGGAATCTCCACTGAGTCAAATGCCTTGCAGTAGTCCACGAATATCATGCCGAGGGGTAGATGGTACACCTTGTGGTGTTCGATCAGGGTGGGTATTAGGGTTGCCGGATCGGTTTCGGCGCCTCGCCCCTCCCCCTCCTCAATTTACGAAAGCGCGAGGTCGCGCGCACTCTCTCGTCGGTTTTACGGTCAGACGGTTAGAGACACCGAAACTTTCGCGATTTGCGTAAGGATTTCGTAAGCTCCGCCCCTTTTCGGCCGCTCCCCCTCGATTTGAGGGGAGAGGCGAAAACGAGCGCTTGTCCCCAATTGCGAGCGCTCGAGAGAGGGAATTCGAGAGGAGGGCTAATTCCCCTCAATACGTAGATGCGAATTGAAAAGAGTTTCTTGTAGTGAAAACACAGGGCTATCCACCTGTAAAACTTAGAACTTCATAGCAGCAATGGCGGCCGAGCAATCTTAACTATTCTGAGGCACTATGCGATTTTTTTTTAGGCCCAATCGCGTCTAATCGAGAAGAGGGCTAATTCCACAAACAAGCTAGACACCAATGGAATATTGTACCTTGTGCAGAAAGCACAGGGCTGTTGCGTAGAATAAACTAGAATAAACGCAAAAACGTGAAGATTGCGTAATGATGACGAAATCGATAATTGCGAAATCTAAGCACGGTGGTCGATTGGCACTTCTCCCGAGTCTCTCCGATGATTTTAAAGCGAGTTATGACCGAGAACGTGAACATTTCGTAATGATGACGAAATCAAAGATTGCGAAATCTGAGCACTGGAGCAATCCCCTCTAAACCGATATGTGACCGGCGAGCAGCAAGCCCCTCCAAACCGATATGTGACCGGCGAGCAGCAAGCCCCTCCAAACCGATATGTGACCGGCGAGCAGCAAGCCCCTCGAAACCGATATGTGACCGGCGAGCAGCAAGCCCCTCGAAACCGATATGTGACCGGCGAGCAGCAAGCCCCTCGAAACCGATATGTGACCGACGAGCAGCAAGCCCCTCGAAACCGATCCGTGATCGGCGAGCAGCAAGCCCCTCCAAACCGATATGTGACCGGCGAGCAGCAAGCCCCTCCAAACCGATATGTGACGGGCGAGCAGCAAGCCCCTCGAAACCGATCCGTGATCGGCGAGCAGCAAGCCCCTCCAAACCGATATGTGACCAGTGAGCAGCAAGCCCCTCCAAACCGATATGTGACCAGTGAGCAGCAAGCCCCTCCAAACCGATATGTGATCGGCGAGCAGCAAGCCCTTCGAAACCGATATGTGACGGGCGAGCAGCAAGCCCCTCGAAACCGATCCGTGATCGGCGAGCAGCAAGCCCCTCCAAACCGATATGTGACCAGTGAGCAGCAAGCCCCTCCAAACCGATATGTGATCGGCGAGCAGCAAGCCCCTCGAAACCGATCCGTGATCGGCGAGCAGCAAGCCCCTCCAAACCGATATGTGACAAAAAACGAAACATTGAGTGCACTTTTTCGAAAATTTTCGGGTTTTTTTCCGAGAAATAAACTGTCTAGTTCACGTACGTGAAACTGATTGTATCGGATTCACGTCGGTCTTGAAACCGAGAAATTGACTGTGTTGGTTACCCGTTCGAAAAAAGTGAGGAATTGACAGTGTTTATTTCTCGTAAACAATTTAAGCTGTGAAACAGACACTGTCTGACTCACGTACAATGGAATGGTGGATTGACACTGTCGGTTTCTCGGCTTGAAATTAGGCCGAGAAACCGACAGTGTCAGATAAACGTATACAATTAAGACGAGAAATTGACACTGTCAGTTTAAAGTACGTGAAATTGACAGTTTGATCGTGGTTGGTCGCTTTCGTCATTTTTTTGTGATTTTTTTCGCAAAATTTCAAGTTTTTCCAAAGTTACTAATTTCGGTTCCTATGCAAATGGGGGTGCTATGGGGTGTATGGGAAGTGTTTTCCCGACCATACTGTTGCCGAATAGAGTAGAATTGACGACTTCTGCAGGTATCGAGTGGGTCGTTGCCTCGGGTACGGTAGATGCCCATTGATGACTCCTGCAACGATTATTTCTTGATTTCAGGATGCCGGAACTCTACTTAGCCTAACGGTCTACAAAAGATGAGTTGGTTTTCATAATAACGAGATTGCACACTATTTCGTTGAATGGAATGAATTACCTTGATTGCAGCAACAGCAAGCAGATGGACGTCGCCATTGTCGACAGACCAGAGATCAGATAGGAGATCAGAGATCAGATAGCAAAAGTTTGGCAGAATCACCAGTTTGTGAACCATTTCTACAGTCCAGTGTTATGAATAAAACAGTTTTATTAAGCATAACAACATGATAACAACAATGGAAACACTATTAGTGCAGACGTTAGAAGGATGGGTTGATATTAGGGAGAATGAATGAAGAATGTTGACTTCAGTCGAGCCTTCTCTTGTGCTTGTTGGTTGGTTCGTCGATTGACGACTTCGAAGGCCTCTTCTTATTGGCATTGATGACTTATAGTGCGCCAATTAAAATCACATCTATGGAATCAATGAATCACCTCGTCCAGTTGATGCCTCTCCTTGTCATCCAGTGCCCATGAAGGGACATCGAACCTAATAAACTTACAGTATTGGGCCGAAATGAAACGTACATCGTTCATGTTCAACTGAACTTATTCAATTCCATATATATATATATATATATATATATATATATATATATATATATATATAAGCGTACCTTTTCAATGTTGGGAAAAAGGTGCTTGAAGTATCCGAACGTGTGGTAATATGCTCTTTCCATTGTTCGTTCACGAATAATTTCCTCCTTCATCCCGGACAATAGCGGATACTTTTCCTGAAACGACAGTATCTCAGTTGCACGGACTGGTATAAACGTACATGAGCCAGTTTGACATGAAAAGGGAAGTATAACTTGAATTTCGACGGAATGTTGAACGTGGGCTTCTGCTTCACTTTCCACGGGATATCAAAAGTGGACACATTGAGAGATCGTTTCTAGAAGCAAGCAATTCGATCGAGACATTTCCAATTCGAGGTACCTCTGGGCGACTGATGACTCCTCTAGCATCCGACTGGACGCAATGGTACTCCGAATCGGACATTGATGACTGCACGCGTTGCTCTTTGAAGAGACCCAACGATCTTTAATAGAGCGATAAATCAAAGATAACTATGTACTACAACAATGCTGTATCTCATCCTCATTAGTACCGCCAATCTCCCGCAGTCGCTGTCTTCGCATGTATGCATACAACGATTGAGCAGGTTCTTTGTGGATAGCGCAATCACAGGGAAAGTGATGACTACCGAGAGTAACTACCTTCTAGGAACATCAATTAGGCTATATAGGATGTATGTATTGTTTGCCTCGGGAGACGAAGAGCTCGCTCTTCCCTTGCTTGCGATATAGGTCGATTCCAAGTCAATGTCCATATCCATCTAAATCGATTATCGATTTATTGATTTACACGACGTTTCTGGTTAGATATCGAAGATGGTTTCAAACCATTTAATGACGGGCAGTAATCACACAACGGCAGTTACATAGTGAAACTTTATTGAAGCTTAACTTCTGAATGAAACATGAACAACTTCTGCGGTAAAACATGAACAAGAACTAATAACGACAAGAAACAAGAACAGTATGTACAGTGTGTTAAAACGAAACTTGTGGTGTAACTGAAGGCTTCTTAAGGCTCGAATCGACGGTGAGGGGAGGATGGGGGGGGGGGGGGGGAAGAAAGAGGGGAAACGGTAGGCGGAGTGTAGGTGGGGGTAGAGAGGGGAGAGGGGACTTCTCTCTTGGCTGAACGCCGTCTGGGCTGTATGTCATTGTTGTCTTCGTCCGTGGGATCGTGTGATCTCTTGACAGTAGCTGACTTTCTGAAATATTTGCTAATATTAGCCAACATTCCAAGTATTGCAAACCTGCCCATCTGGAAGTCTGGAACCATGGTGTCACGATAGTAATCAACATTCTTGCATTGTAGACTGCAATATGGAAAGTAAACACGCTTGCTTCGATAATAGAACATCCTCTTCCATTTCTTACCTTCTCATTTAATTGCTCCAGTAGTCGTAGGCGTTTTTGTCGGTTGACTGGCTCATAACAATGAGTCTTGCAATGTGTCTCTCATCTGTGGCGAACTTCGTGTTACCCTTATAGAAGACTTCCATCTGTCTAAGGGCATTAACTTTGAACTGAAAGGGATGTCATTTGCCCTAGAATCATTTTAATCGTAGTGCTTACGTGGAGATTCTTCACAATTGTACGATGTTCAATTACAAAACTGCCAATGTATCCATGAATGAGCATCTGAATCAAATACAATTGAGATGTCTCATTCAAAGGACTCACATATGTTGCAATGTCGGGGGTGACAATGCACCCATGTGCGTCCGGGTCAAAGAAGACTACTTTGCCATTCTTATATTTAGGCACAAACAGCTCGTCAAATTTGTTCCGAAATGGACCATGGTAGTCATTCATATAAACGGGGATGGAGTATCCATTGAAGACCTGAATTTAACTACTCGTAATACAATTGATAGAATCAAAATAATGTTGAAGCACCAAGTGGAAGCAATATACTCACATCTTTGAGCAGGTCCGATGCAGGAATGGCTTCGAAATCGTCTTCAACGATGACTACGAACTTCTCTAGTTTCTTGAGATTGCCGCTTACAGATCCCTCGGCACTGAGTAGTGCAACGAGGACTCCCTGTAATCGCATAGGAGTAATGACAGAGGATACAATATATCGACTTGCGAGAACTTACCGTTGCGATGTTTGCATCTTTACGCTCTCCGTTCAGAATGATGAGATCGTGGTTCTCGGACGCGAGAGTCAGTTCGGATTTGCGCGTCTTGTCCTTGGTGCAGGCCAGATCGGAATAGCAGAAGAGGTCCCATGGAGAAAGAAATCCAGTAGAGAAAGAAGTCGCAGTGGTCTTTCTTTCAGCCCTCGAGCGAGATCTATGCCCATGCATCTCTTTCAAAGAAGCCATCGTTCTTTCCCGAGATAGTAACAATGGCACGGTCAAGGAAAGGGCACGGTGCATCGTCAATTTTATATCACTCGAGGTTGGATTTTACATGTAAATTTCATGGATGCTTCGAGTTAAGGACCTGAGAGGAAACCTGGAACTGTTCGCGATGCCTGCCGTGAATCGATCTAAGCCCACCATATTCTTCATAACTGATGCTCAGCCCTCGGATGTCACCAATATGTACAAGGATAGATTTCCGAGATTAGGAGCAACTCTTGTAAGTATTGGATGTGTTGCTCACAAGGCGAAGTCTTCAATCATTCAAGGTAAGCAGCTGTATTGAATCGAGCGTAATATTATGTTTTGTTTAAAGGTGCTGAAGGACGCATGGAAAGGACGGAGCATAGATTTTGTGTCAAGATCGGTGCTCATGACAAAAAGGCCAGGGACAACAATGGGCTTTTCGAGAAAAAGAATACTTTCGATCTTGGCGAAGTCATCGATAATGGAGTGAGTGCATACACAATAGTAACCTCAAAAAATCGTTTTTCTAAAGGCACTCCGAAGGCTTATGTACTGGGCACCTAAATTCAACAGCAAGGTGGATCATCTCAACAAGTACAATTCAATATTTGTACACACGACTTCAGAATCGATAGCAGGTTCGCAAATTCTATAATCTGTATTGATTTAAATAATATAGCAATCGTTGCTACAACGGCTCTTAACCGCGTCTTCATCTCATCTCATCTCGACGCAGCAGTCTTCACTGATCTTCTATTTGAGAAGCAGAGCGGCACTGCAGCAGCGGCATTCAACAAGATTGAGTACCCAAAGAAGGAAGACGACAATGACGAAGAAGAAGAAGAAGAAGAGGGAGAAGAATGCGATATGAATGATACACAGTAGCAGTCGTCAATACAGTAGCCTTCAGTACCAGTTTTCGGTATCCTTCTTTATTCACTCACTCACTCGTTAATTGTACTTTATTTGTTATTGTTCTCGTTGTTGTTATGGTAGATAAACTTGTTTAGTTATTACATTCGATATTGAACGACATCAAACTGGTCAATCTGCCAACAATATCTTATTTCTCAAGTCAACGCCGACGCCTACTACAGCTAGTCAATCGGAGGTTGGTCGCATTCAGCCATAGTTCGAAATAGTGTGAAACCTTTGCAGCAGCCGGCAATGCTCGCACTCGCAACAGCATGCCGATAACTCCGTCCTCCTCCTGTGGTCATCTCTGCAGCAGTCGTCAATTTGTCCGTTTCGGATAGAGAAAGGTGCCCTTACAGTAACCCTTTACCCATGACTGTGATCAGATGTGTTTGTGACCAATGTAGTCGTCATTAATGAGATTCGGACCTGAAATAGGGGTTTATACACGGCCCTTAGGCTACCCAAACGTTACTGTGAATATCTAGTCTTTTTGTTAATTTTGAAAAAAAAAATTAAATTTTCGACCTTTTTGAACCGAGAAACCGTCTGTAAAAAGCCGAGAAATTGTCAGTTTGTTGTGTCGGTTTCTCGGAAAAAAAATTTGCTCAAGTACTTGAAACTGACAGTGGCAGTTTCACACCATATAATAAGCGTGTTAATAGACACTATCCGTTTCACGTTTTATTTTTCCGGTTGAATGTCACAGTCTGTTTCTCGATGTAAATTTAGTCTGCGAACTCGACAGTGATTGTTCCACGTTTTTTTCTTGCGATAAAATGAAACTATCAGTTTCTCGTAATTTTATTCTCCTGTGCATCTGACAGTCACTGTTTCACGACGCTTCGGATTCTGTGAATCCGATATAGTCGGTTTCACGTACTTGAACTAGACACAGTCAATTTCACAGAAAAACCGAAAATTTTCGAAAAAGTGCACTCAATGTATCGTTTTTGGTAAATCCATCCCCGCCGCGTCATAAAGGGAGAGAAGAAAAGAGGAAATGTCCATTGAGTGACTGGAATGAGTCTCAATATCCATCAGTCTCTACACTCAAATACATATTTCCAAATGTTCAACCAATCATGGGCATGATAAATCACTCAGATACCGTCAAGGAGGAGCAAAATGAATGATTTGCAGTATTTTACTGTATTTTACAGGAAAAAACAGTAAAGCCTGGAATTTCGCCCAGAGTTGACGAAAAGTTGTGATTTTTTTGCTTTGGGCCTTTCAAGTGATTATCTCAAATGTATCGCGAGGAAATTTCGATTGCACTTTTCTAAATATGTTAAATTTGACGGGGTTTTGTGGCAAGCAAGCGCGGTGTTTTTGAATTATTTCAATTTCACTGCGTTGGCGTGTTAGAGCATAAATTGAATGCATCACCAAGTCACAAACGTTCTATTTTATTTTCTAATGCATGTTACAACATCCCTTCGGAGAATTCAAGAACACCGCGCTTGCTTGCCACAAAACTCCGTCAAATCGCGTTTCTGATTTGACATATTTAGGAAAGTGCAATCGACAATTTCTCGCGATACATTTGAGATAATCACTTGGAAAGCCCAAAGCCAAAAAATCACAACTTTTCATCAACTCTGGGCGAAATGCCAGTCTTTACTGTTTTTTCCTGTAAAATACAGTAAAATACTGCAAATCGTTCATTTTGCTCCCGCTTGACGGTATAATCTTATCAGTGATGTTATCTAATTCTCTCGATGTTGATAAGCTATTCCTCGCTCCTTCCCTTATCCATCTATAATTCATCTCTTTCCCTCGTGGGAATCTCCTACCTTCTCCCTCCATTCTCAGACTAGATAACCTTCTCTTCTCCTTCTCTCCATTCTCTCCATCAACCCTTCTCTAAACATCGATCGACCTTCGTATGATTACTCCATTCCTCCCTTCCTCTCCCTTCTTCTCCCTCTCTCTCCTTCTCTTTTTCTCTCTCTCTCTCTCTCTCTCTCTCTCTCTCTCTCTCTCTCTCTCTCTCTCTCTCGACCTCCAACTTTAGTAGCCATACCCCTTCTGCACAGTGTTTCCATTCCACTTCATTGACCAATTTCGACTCTCATCTCTCTTTTATCTCCCTCGTTCTTTCTTGAATTCACACAGTCACGAACCTTCTTCACTCATCTAGTCATTCACTGAGGTTTCATTAGAATGGAGTGTTCTGTTGCTCTTTGGATTTTCTGCTCTGCTTCTCTCCATCTATCTACTCATCCTTGACTCTAGTCCTTATCTCAACCTCTCCCTTATTCTCCCTACCCTCTTTGACCACTGGTTTCTATCTTCAGTTCTTCTCATATCAACATCCTCTATATGTTCCTCTCTCATTCAGATGCCATCAGTGATTGTCTATGGAGGAAGGGGAGCACTTGGACATGCCATCCTCCTCCACTTCAAGACCAACGGATATGTGAGTCCATCTCTATCCATTCGATCTATTTCAATCCTCCAGACTAGGAATGACCACCATTTGGGTCTGAGAATGAAGAAGGAAGTCCATTTCTCTATTCAAAATGATTTATCTATTCCCTTTTCTTGTACTTTCATTCATTCATTCATTATTTATTCCGTCAGAGGGGAATGTTTACATAGAATATCTGTGATGTGTTGCGTAGAACGGAGGTCCGTCGATCGTGTCGAATCGGGTGGGGTCGCAGCAAGGGTATGGGGGAAGGGGGGAGGGGATGGGAAGGGGGCAACCGATTAGAGATCAAGAGGTAAACCAATTATGGATAACTGACATGGGGAAAAATGAAGGAGGTTGAGAAGTGATAAAAATACGAAATGAGTCATGGGAGAGAGCTACAGTTTCGGGTAACAGGGAATTCCATATTGAGATGGATCGAGAAGTGACAGTGGAATGGGAATTATGAGGGAAGAAAGGTAAAGATATTCTGAAGTGATGCGCATTGCGAATAGAACGAACTAGTGAGAAAAAAAGCATGAATAAGGAGAGATGAGACATCGAGTAAATATCGCTTATGCATAATTGAATGGAGAAATACAATATCGGAAATAATTCTACGTTGTTCAAGCGATGAAAGGTTCAGATTAAGCATACGCTCGGTGTAAGAAACATGAGGGATGGCACAACGGTGGTATAATCTACGCGTGAAATCTCGTTGAACTTTCTCTAGGTCTTTAGTTAATTCGACAGAATGAATAGGATTCCAGATAATAGCACAGTACTCGAGGTTGGGAAGAATGAAGGTGGTGAATGCTTTACAGTACAAGGATGGGGACGCGCTTTGGAAGGTCTTAAACATCAAATTCATTATAGAACGTGATTTCGAAACTACTTTAGAAATGTGATAGGAGAAAGAAAGAGAGGGAGAGAAGTGAACTCCTAGATCCTTAACAATAACTTTCTCTACATTCTTAACTTTGACAGTGGGTTCCTTTAAAATGACATTATTGATATGAAATAATCTGCGAGGGTTATGTGTGCCGTAGTGAACAATGTGACACTTGGTCTCAGAGATTCCTAGATTCCATTGGGAAGCATAATTAGAGACAACATCGAGGGCAGACTGTAAATCATTAGAAAACCTAGGTGCTTCAGCGAATAACTTTAAGTCGTCAGCGTAAATAGAGTAGTGGATAGTCTGGGGGAAATCAGAGGCGATATCGTTAATAAAGAGAATGAAAAGCAGCGGACCTAAACACGATCCCTGGGGAATACCTGATCGAACAAGTGTTGGAGTTGAAAAAGAGGACTCAATAAAGACAGACTGGGTGCGATTAGAAAGGTATGAGTGAAACCAAGAAATGAGATGGTTTGAAATTCCTAACTGAGATAGTTTAAACAATAAAAGTCTATGGTCGATACTATCAAAAGCTTTTTTAAAGTCGATATATACAGTGTCGAACGAACTGGTCTTTGAAATTCTCAGATAATGAGAGAAAGTCTCAGCAAGATTAGTAGAGGTAGATCTAGAGTTACGAAAGCCAGTTTGGCGGGGGTCAAAAAGTTCATGGTTCTCTAGGAATGAGGTAATCTTCTCTATTAGAAGCTTCTCAAAAAGTTTACATACAGAAGAAGTGAGGGAAATTGGACGGAAATCTACAACAGAGTTGCTAGTTTTCTTCGGAATGGGTTTTACTAAAGCTTGTTTCCACAGAGAGGGAACTTCACAAGTAATGAGGGACTTGTTGAAGATAATCAAAAGAGGAGAAATGAGTGAAAATTTACAATTAGTGAGGACAATACTGGGAACTTTCGTTCCTTTTCACTCTTTCAAAGATGGAAAGACCTCTCATCTCTCTGTCTATTCTCTTGCCTTTTCTCTTCATTTGCACTTGTTTCACTTTCGATCAAAAAGAGAGGGAATTGTGAGTTCTCCATTGGTTTCACACTCACTTTTCACGTGCGAGTCGAGTTCTAAGTCGACTGGGTTCAGAGTATATCTAGAGTGGTGATATTAGGAGTGGATGAAGTATTCATTTCAGCGAGTGATCAGTATTGATGTCCATGCCAATGATGAGTCCGATCTGTCCATTCTAGTCAATGCCAATGCATCTTGGACTGAACAGGAGAAGTCCATTCTACAGGGGTAAGCACTAGTGATGGCAAAGCGGAACTTGACTCTCCTCATTTCGCGTGCTCTTGGGTTTCTTTGACCGGCGAGATAGCACACGAATTTAGGAGAGTCGTTTCAGTTTTGACATCACTCAATACGTTTTTATATTTATCCTAAAACCTAATCATCTATTTCCCTCCTAATTTTTGCCTGTTCTCGTTGAGATAATATTAGTCTTTCTCCTTTCTCTCCATCAATTCCAGTTAGCGCGATAGGTGTGCGATTTCTCAGTTATCTTGACAAGGCGCGCTAAGAGACGTTCGAAGGAAAGGAAAGGGAAGGGAAGGGGGGGGGGGGGGGTGGAGCAAAAAAGAGGAGCCTGATTGATGAGAGAAAGAGAGGGGATTGATGGCATCATTCATTCCATGCCTCTTTTGCACGATTCTTTACCATTCGCAGAGAGAAGGAATGAGTAGAGGGAGGAAGAGGAAGGATAGAGGGGGCAGAGAGGGAGGAAGAGGAAGGACAGAGGGGGCAGAGAGGGAGAAATGGCCATGGTCACTCACTCACTCAAACACATGCGATATCCACGTAAAACTGTCTAATCAGTGCAGCATTCCGTTAAAGAAGGAGTTAATTCGGTGATTAGGAATCAATATCCGATATTCATCCCCCCTCTCTTCCTTCTCTTCTAATTAACAGCCCACTCCATCTCACATAATGGAAAGAGACGTTCGGAAACATTTTACGGCTACCACTAATCAGATTGAGAGAAATAAAAGTGATGAGTATCAATCATGAGTGGAAGAAATTGAGAGAACGTGCAATGGATCTGTAGTTTGGTCAGCACTTTTAGTCATTCTAAGTTCTCGTCTATGGTCCATTGAATGGTTGTCATCGTCCATTCCACTGCAGATTGGCATCAAATAAAGTGGGAGATGTGGATGGAGTATTCTGTGTGGCAGGAGGATGGACTGGTATGAAGACTCATCTCATTCACACACAAATTCATGATATCGTTCAATGGAATATCCAACTTATCGACCATCTGAGGAGATTCAATCACCATTCATGGTGTCTCAATTCATTCCATTTGAGGTGGAAATGCATCATCTTCGGATATGATCTCCAATGCTGATTTGATGTGGAAGCAGTCAGTCTTCTCATCCACAATCGCTTCTCGAATTGGAGTGATCCATCTAAAGAAGGGAGGAATACTCACTCTCACAGGAGCTGATGCTGTACGTTCAAAGAGATAGTTGAGAGGGATCCACTGAGTACACATAACCTTGCAATCGAACAATCAATATCAGGCTCGCAACGGTACTCCCGGTATGATTGGATACGGTATGGCCAAGGCAGCTGTCCATCAATTGACTAAGTCTCTCGCCGAGAAGGTACTGTATATGGGATGATCAATAACATGATTTCCTTTCAGGATTCGGGTCTTCCCGAGGGGGGTTACGGTAGTTGCCATTCTTCCCGTGACTCTGGATACTCCCATGAATAGAAAATGGATGCCAGATGCCGATCATTCGAGGTCAGAGAGAGAGAAGAAATCGTGTAGAATCGAGAATGGAGAAGATGAGGGAAATGGAGATGTATCTATTGCAGTTGGACTCCTCTTTCCTTCATCGCCGAGAGATTCCATTCATGGACTGAGAAGATTGATTCTCGTCCCTCCAATGGAACTCTTCTCTCTATCAAGACTAATGGAGGAGTCACTAAGGAGGAGAACAATTGAGAGTTATCGCCGCTACTCCCCACTACATCATCACGATAAAGATTTGCAGAACATAAACGCTCCAAAATGCCACCAAAATTACAATGTATTTTTTGACAAGAATGAAAACATTGCAAACCATTTTATGCGATTCGACGTTCGTCGAAAAAATAAAACAGGAACAGAC